>MNPL01018080.1:56371-68477 GCA_002081605.1 Tropilaelaps mercedesae | reverse complement strand
GTAAGTATCGTGGCGAAACTCTGTTAAACGTATATCGTTTTGTCTTAAGCAGAATATTTCTGCACTGCTGAAGGTGTCAGAAGGCACGCTTGAGCTGCAGATAGTAATTAATAAGATATCAAATACAATCTACAATCACAACGGATTGTACGACCGAACGTATATATATCTATACAAGGAAACGTTTGCTCTAGTTTTGTTAACGCAGTTAAGGCTTGTAGTGCATATCGTTTATGAATTGAGGCGCTTGTTTTTGTAATTTAAATTTGTAATATACAAAAATTTGTAAATGGATGTACTAAATACATTGAAGTTCCAGAGACGTCGTTAGCATGCCTTATAGATAAACATTGTCTTCGACTCCATTTACTAAAATGCGTCACAAAAGAATACTCACACTATGGACGTTCTTAACTTGACGATTTTCTTTACGGATGCGGTCTTCAAGTTTCTGGCAAGTATCGAGAGGCACGACAGGAACAATCGTTTCAAACAGACCTATGTTATCTTGTTGATTGAGACAAATCATGTTTATGAATTTCGCCTCTTGAAATACGATGAATGGTGAACCGGGACAGCACTCCTCCTTGATCTTATTTTCCGCTTTGTCATTATATTCAATTTTCAAATTGACAACATTCAACGTATCAGTAAGGTAGGCGATGTTCTCAGTCAGGATCTCCATCTCGTTAAAATCTATTGTCAGTTGAAGAGCTTTTATTCCATGTTTTTCTACCTTTTCGCGTATCATTTGAACGAAAGGCATAACCTTTTTGATGTATTTAGACAATTCAGGCTTATTCTTCAATTCGGCCGAGATAACCTTGTTGTCGGGTAGCTTTTTATGTCTCTTGTAGAGCTCGGCTAAGCTGCTCAGAATCACGGACTGCCATGGTGGAAACGTTTTAGCCACCCAAATAGTCCCCTCGATTACCTTAGGGGCATTGTCAGTTACAGCACCTTTTTTACCTTTTCCGATTACCGTAAAGAAGTTCTTCATACGTACACGGAAGTCATGAGAGACACTCCGGAGATATTCGGATGACTTGAGTAGCGCGTAGTCAACTACTGCAGTAGAAGGCCATTGGGCTCGCATGATACTTTGATTGTTTCCCAGATGGTTAAGCCATATATGCTCCGAAATATGAGGGCAAATAGGGGATAAAATGAGAACCTGTGTCTTAATAAAATGTCTTAGGAGATTGCAGTGCATACCGTTTGACAGACAAAGCTCCCGATACTCATCCCTGGCAGCTTGAAACTCGAAGAAGCCCGTACGCAGTGCTTCCTTGAATAAAAATGCATCGTAGTTCTTTTTCGTCTCTTCCACGTAATAATTCATTTGATTTTCAAACGCTTTGTCCGCAAATGTATCCTGAAGACCTGTTCTAAACTGATCCGAATTATCCAGCACTTCTTTAACCCATTCGAGGAAAGTGTATAGCCTTAGGATGCCCGCATCTGCCGTACTTACTACGAAATTGGCGTCCTCCACACCGTCTCCAGCGTCGGCTAGACTAAATCGCATACCATCGGCTCCAAACATTTCGATTGCATCAGTGAGTGTAAGGAAGTTCCCTGTAGATTTGGACATCTTCTCGCCGTTGAGAAGAAGGTGTCCATTTGCACGCATCCCGCACACCCATTTTTCTGGTTCCTTATCCCAAATTGCAGTATGATTGAAAAGCGCGTAAGACAGATGGTTAGGGACCAGGTCCTTACCAGAGCAGCGAACGTCCAGTGGATACCAAAACTCGAACTCGCGTTTTAGTATATCAATCTTATCCTTAAGTAGCTTCGCTGATCTTGGGAAAGAAGCATTCTTGAAGAAGATAAAATCCCAAACCTCAGGCGTCATGTCTGATGGCTTGAGGCCTGGAAATCATTAAAATTGCCATATCGCTTCATTGAATCACCATCCCATGATTTTAATCACACATGATACTACTAGCAGATTATGTCATTATGCAATAAAAAAGATTGGATTACTCGGAGTTTTATTATCGAAAGTGAACTGGAGAACGGAAGCTTGAGAGACGCTGCCAAGGAGATACAGCTTGAGACCACTTGGTTATCACAAGCATTATTTTACATGCAATGGGTATTTCCAACAAAATAAATCCACGACAACACTTTGAATTTAAGCAATACCTAGACGCGATGCTTTAGGCAAACGAGCTCTATTCGGCCTGGGAGACTGACCTAGCCTGAGGCCTGAGAGAAGACATTGTAAGTTTATTTCATGCCGGCTATATTTCAAGCAATGTGCCACCTTGTATTTATTGCAATCCAAAATAGGCTGAACTAAAACTTATATTAAAGCTGAAAGAATAAACAAAATCTTCGAAAAATTCTATCCGCTATATGACAGAAATGTGTCTGGGTAAGACTTAGGAAGGTATCTACGAAACCGGGGTCTCGGGGCGAGAACGTTGGACAAAATATTAGATAAGTCTTATTCTATATTGCTAATGATTAATTGATCAACTACTATGAATTTAAGGATATTTACCGCCAAGGGCCTCAATACGGCCAAAGACAGCATTTAATTTACGAAAATTCTGTGTAAACTGAAACTTTTCGTGGTGAAAAACTTACGAGCGATATAGTTGTTCGCCGAGTTTTCACTGTCGAAGATGAAACGAAGTATGTACGTTTATGTGAGGTACTCATCGCTATCAAAATAAAACTAAATAAGTTTCTGTATGGGATCACCTTTGCTTTATGTTTTGTTTGTATCGATTTATTTTTCAGACTTGCCCAAGAAAATAAATTTCTAGTTAAACGGAGTACTGCATACATGGGAAAAATATAACAAGGTTTAAGAAGCAAAACGTTTTTGAAAGTTCGATCTGCTATAATTTCTGGTAAATGCAAATGTGAATCATATGAATGCGCTATGAACTTAAAGAACACCTTACCGAGTGGGCTTTTTCCTTGACGGCCGGTAATGTCACCACCTTGTAGAAGATGCGATACAGTGTAGTAAGCCATATAGATTGTTGAGTCAGATAAAGATTCGATTAGCCAACTTTCATCCCAAGGAAGTTTTGTGCCAAGACCATAGGTTCGTGAACAAGCGTGTTCTTGAAGCCACTCAATCGATGTTTCAAAATTCTTTCGTACTTCATCCGAGAAGCATTCCATAGAAGCCAGGCTAACACGCGCGACATCTTTCCATGACTTGTCACCTGTAATGGCACAAAAGTTCATACAAAAGATATTATATTGAAACACTTGTAGCACGCAAATAGGCGATTACTTGCGTGTAAACGGATCGACACGTTTCAACACGCTAAATTTACTAAAACATCGGTTGTTGTGACATCTTGTATATATGTAATATACATCAACAGTAGTATAACAAGTTTCAGAGAATTTAATGTAAGAAATAAAGCATAACCTTTACTGGTCTTGCCAAGCCGTTGGAATTCTACCTGTCGAATGATTTGAATGCGACTGTTAACGAGTATTGCATTAAAGTCCAAATACCCCAAAACATGTTTTTTTAGAGTACAAATTTAATATGTGCATCGTTTGTAATGCAACCTTTTACACACACTGCGAATCACATAGATACCATTTCAAGATAAAAGTAAGTGGAATATCCCGTGCGCATAGTATTTCACTCGTTTCACCGCGTTATTTTCGAAATTTGATCAGAACTACTATTTTTGAAACTAGTCCTAATCGACTGCAGTTACACTGAAAACAAGTGTTGATTACGCCAGCTTGTAAATTCATATAATAATATTAGCCACAGGCGTTTTTACAAGATGATTAAAATCTTAGATGCACTTTGGCTGACCTTTTATATGCAACAATCGTCAGATACAAATCATTACGTCTTAAAAAAGTTCGCTAGAATTATACAAACAAAAATCATTATTAAAAAGAATCAGGAGAACTATACTTAAAAGTGTAGGCTCATTTATAATAACAGTTCGTTCATGTTCCGATGCAGCTTGGTCAAAAACCATGGTTTAACATTTTCCGTAAGCCAATATTTTTTTATTTCGCATTTGGCTAATTTTTTACATAGGTATAAAGTCAAATATGAGGTACACGCAGAGACTCCTTGAATGTACGGAAAAACAAAAAAGTCAATTAATACACGCATGAAACGTATCTAAGACGCGTTGATGTTTGTCTGACTTTTTAGAAGAACAAAAAACTACTATTATTGCTTTTTTAGAATCACACTAGATTGCTAATTTTTACCCACACAGAACGATTTCGTTTGCTATAGAAGTTAACCCTAATCGCCTCTGCTAACCTCCACACATTTTTATCGCGTTACGATCTAGTTGGGTAGTTAATCAATCTAATCGGCCCCATCCAATCGATCTGTCCTATTGTTCGCACGTCCGCATTGGTGGAATATGTATGTCTATATTTCTATTAAAGCAGATTTGTTGGTAGTTGCGCCTTACGAGCCGTCTGCGTGTAGCATTTCATTTTGAAATCTATGCTACTAAATAGTTGCCTAAAGCCTTCTTATTATTCTTGGCAGAACATCAGCCAACATTTAACATCCATGACACTGATTTTTGAATTATTTTGTAGGACAAAAACGCCATAACGTGTCTTCTCCGGTCGCAAGGTGCGCGCGAATGCATTAAGTCACCGAGCTCGACACCCAAGGACTTCCTGAAGAATTTGAAGTCCGTTTTTAGTAAATAGGATTCTAATGTCAGACATTTCAGGCAAAATGTTTTATATTTATTTGTTTAATGCGTGCGGTTTGTAGCAGCTATAGTTTAATATGAGCGTATTTGGAATTGCAAAGCGTCTGCTGAGCTCCTTCGTTCAACATCAGTTTATGTATTTATTTATGCTTGTTTGTGTTACCCTCATCTTTTTTAAGTTGTTAGCCGCATGAGTGCTGAAATAATATGATTTAAAAATTCAAAATGTATCTTTTAGGCGGAGAAACGGTCACATAATGCGCTAGTGAAGTTTGGTCATTTTTGAAAATGAACTTCAACGCTTTTATCGAAAATCGGTCGCCGTTGATGCGTTTCACCACGCACACACGCGCATACACACAGTGACTTACAATGGCTCTCTCATTTATAAAAAAAATACGAAAATGACGGTGAAACTAAAGGTAAAACAAATGATGAAATAATGAAAACAATATGAATGGCGTAGTTCAAGGACTTAAGAGGGTTGATAGGGATATTTAGGTATACCGCAGGCGTCAAGCTTGGTGGCCTGGTGCATAATTCGTATGCGTAATATCCACCGTTGCATATTTACGTTGATATGGGGTCCGTCTCATAAAATAATGCAAAAATAGTCAGCCCTAAAAATATTTAAGTATACTGCAAGCAGTGATGGTAATCACCTGAAATGATATTCAGGTAATCGCGTAAGACAGGCATCCTAAGAACTCTGAGCATGCTTTAAGTATATTCCAAAATAAGGAAAATTGTGTCAAAGGGTTTACGCGCGAACTAGCCAAACGCAAGAAACTGGGTCAATTAGAAGTTGCCACAGGCTTATCGTGAAGAAGCTGTTTAATCGTGGATCCCGTTTTGACATTTCGGCACTCTGAGGTAAAATCACAGCTGGAAACCCGGAGTTTTAATGACTAGTTGGGCTACCTCAAAGCTCAGACTGTAGACCGCATAAATTCTACAGTATTAACGAGGCGAGAAATGTTTAAACGGCCTTAGGCCTCAAAAGAATAAAATTCGTGTAATTTTATTGTTACGGAACATACAAATCATGTTCATAGTTGCTCGTAGTTTATTTAGTAACGATTTCCTTAGCGCTCTCCCATCATTATAACCGGGCTCCATGTTGGAGAATATTTGGTGACAGTTTTTAGAATAGGAGCCCAACTTTTGAGCTTGTAAAGATGGATACCTTACGATCACGATTGGAAAGTACGAAACCTTTCCCTTTCCTTCACGTCCTGACGGAAAAATCATGAAAAGGTGTCGAAACACGTGAAGCCTAACGTATTTATTCGGAGCGGAATGCAGGTGTACCTGGCGGACTAGAATTGAAACTAGGAATTGAAAACGATAAAAGGCTCGATAACGAAACTTTTGCCGTAGCCAAAAAATAAATGTTTAATATGGAATACAATTATGTCGACATAGTAGATCCATCGCATGTGGGCCATAATGTAAACGATGTCAAACACCTAGCAAAACATGCGGAAACATGAGATAACATCGCGAACTCGGGACAAAGCACAATTTTATCCTTAGAGCTTTAAAAATAGTAAGCCCGGCGAGTAGAAGTATTGCATGGTTTGCTTAGAAAATAACGTACGAACAAAATGTAACAGGGGTAACCATTTTAAAAGAGAATTTCCTCGGCAGCTGCTGTCACCGTCAGCCCGCAATGAAAATGCCGACTTGATCTAACATAAATAAGCTGAATATTGCAAGTTAAAGCTTATTAAATTATTAAATATTACTTAAAACTTACTACTTATTTGAAAATTATTGCGGGTTAAATTATAGTTCAAACTATAACAGACTATATAAGTTCACACCCATCAATTGTACTACGTCAAAAGCACCGGCATCCGGGAGCAAATATTTATTTGTGCCTCTAGAATTTAAAACACCAAAAGCTGTGAAAAATTTATTTTGAGTATGTCCAGAAAAATATGTGATAGATAAGTTACAAAAGATGAGAGGGCGGGGGAATGTTTCCTTCAGTGACTCGCGGTGTGCATTGTTAGAGGAAATGTCGCTTCGGTTATTAGAGCGGCATTAGGTGATAATGTTAAACATAAGTCAAGATATTAAGCAGCAACTTTTAATTTCTATACATTATATTATGTAAGATTCATTTGACCGTAAAAATGTAAACCAAATCTTTAAGAAACCGGTTGCTAGTATTTCTTGATGATAGTGAGGACACAGTGAAACATTTTAGAGCATTTTGTATGTTAACGCCGCATCTAATGGTGAAGTCAGATTTTCTACAGCTACAGTGACCAAGTTATAGGTTTCAATATAACAATATTAATTGCGTTTTTTGATATGGAAGAAGGGCCTGAAACCTAGCTAATTTAACATTACTCGAGATTTCCAGCAAAATGTGTTCTAATCTCTTTTTTCGCAAAATCTAAATGTTTTGAGTTATTCCAGGCTGTTCTTATTTTTTTCGAAAGTGAGATCTTATTAACATTACAGCTTTAATTATGTTACTAATATATTCATAGTATGAATAGCTTTAAAGCCTTAAGTTCATAAATGATGTTGTTTATTGCCATTACTATCACAATAAATCTGAAATGCTATTTAAAATTTCTGCAAGATCGAACATTGTATCTATACAAATTTTTTCATTATATAATTTGCTGAGTAGAATAACATGCTGTTCTGGCGTGTCATGCAAAAGTTTTGCTAAAAACCAATGCAATAAGAACATTGTTGATTCAAATACGTTATGTAATTCCTACCATAGTCTAGATACCATTGGTCGCACAAGGCGACCACGCATTCTTCTCCTGAACGTGCGATAATTTTCTTCTCGGGCTCCATGTACAGCACAGCCTCCTGGTTCTTCATAAGTTCATTCTGGATCAATTTCTTCACATCTTGGATTTTCTTTCCGGCGTAGGTTCCTACCAAAAGGACTCCATCGTAGAATCCTTTTAGATAAATCTGTGAAAGTACGATGGAAGTACATAGTTAATCAAATCGTATAATCTAAAAGTTCGTGTCACACAAATCAATACAAATAGAGCATCAAGATGAACTAAATACCTGCATTCTTAACCAAAGTCTATCATAGGTTATTCTACAAACGAGCACTGAAGGTTTTAACGTGGTGGTAACGTGGGGACAGTTTGTTTCACAAAAATGGTTCTTATAATTAACTTCTATTAATGAATGCACCACTTAATTAGCGTTATACTTGTCGCGAACCTATACTAATGGATGCAAATAAATACCAGTGGATAATTGGGCATCTTCTAGTTAAGTTGTCGCATTTATTAGCAAAATGGTGCTTTCGTAAGTCATATTTTGCTAGCGTATCGTGTTAGCAGGTGAGTCTCGCTTTGATTTTAATCAGCCAAGCTTGGGTTAATTTTTTGATAAATGAGACTGTTTAAGTTTGGTGAACATGCATTTTTTAAAGCCATAACAGCTTTTGCTTACTAAATGTTACTCGATTACTAAATGTTACTAAATTACTAAATATTATTCGAATATTTGTTATTTGAGCTTCTTCGTTTTATACACACCATTTGTTTAGCTTCCTCAAGCTTTTCGCGATCGTTCTGGCTATAAATCTTGAGATCGTCGCAGACCTTTGGTGCAGCAAGATTACCAAGGCCGGGTATCTCAAGAATAGGAACAGGTTCGAATGGCATTACCATTTCATCCGTGATACCATATTTTCTCCGTAGAGGAGCTTTATTTTTCAAATCACGCATAGCGGCAAAATCATCAGGTGAGTCGCTCGGCACACTGGTTACAATCCCAGTGCCCTTATCTTCCTTAATTGTTAGCATGGGCAAAGTGTAGATGGTCTTATATGAGGTAAGTGGAGCGCTAAGGGCCGCTCCCATTAAATCGACACCACTAACCTTCGCGAGCACTCGAACCTGCCCATTAATTCGGCAAATACCTTGATAGCACATGTTGAAGGCGGAACGGTATGTGCTTATAAAGACGTCGCCACCGCTAACCTCATGAGCCACGTACTCGATATCAGGAGACACCCAGCAATTGGTTTGACCGTACATAGTTTCGGGACGCAGTGTTGCAGCGACGAGGTACACGCTGCGTCCTTTTCAATCATCAACAAGAGAAACATAACGGACAATAGACGGTTGATATAGTCTTATTAACTAACGTCATTGAGCTCATGACGTCAGAGAAATGATTTAATATTGTAACACTTCTAAACAATAAGAACTGCGTTTTCCAATAGTTGTTTATTAGAACGGGGTAAATGTTATCATCAAGCTATTATTTACAAACAAATTCACTGCATATTATGAACCTAATTTGAGTTCTTCATAAAGAACAAGGCAGTAAAAATAATCAAGGCTGCCTGGAAATCATAAAAATGGATTCTCATGGTTAAGCTGAGTCATATATTTGATCTAGAGTGTAACGTACTACGCTCGAGATCTCAGTATTATTAGTTAATGGCCGAAGCCATTAGAAACTGATAAAGCGGTTCGAAAAATGAGTATGGACTGTGCCAGGTCAAATATTTGTACTATTGTCAACATTTACCTATATACAGTTTATGCATATTCTCTGAGGCCTTGTAAATTCTTACCTCCGCTAATTAAGGATCACATGACATTTTTACATTTAAGACAATCTATTACGTTGTTCAGAAGTAGGATGCAATGTGAGTCAATGAAAGTATCGATACTGAAGCCACATATCCAGGATCCGAATCACTCTTCGAATAGGTTTACAACTAACCAATCTTTTCTTGCAGTCGTTATTTGGGACGAATACAGGAGCGAATAGTATTACGAATAAAGTATTACTAATGACAATCCAATTTTTCTGGACTCTAGCCATTCTTTAACCGAACAACGAGGAATAAAGGGACGAACCGTTCGTCGTCCCCTCAAAATAGTGTCTCAGAAGTGCCAATTATTGAAAAGTAGCGACTATTCTGCAAGATACTCAGCAAGATGTAAGATACAAGCAGATAAGATCTCAGCAAAATCATAATTTACTTCGTCTACGTTTAAACGAATAAGAAACGGAGTCACAAAAGCTCTTAAAAATGTTTTTCCTCCAAAAATGGAAATAGGTAGTTAAGCTAACTAGACCGGTTCACATAAATAGCTTCTGCACGTCCTTTATCTGCAACACATACTTCCACTATGCAGAGTCATCGCGGCGTAGCTAAACATTACAGTCGTTGGAAAAGAAAACCCCCAGCATCCTAAGTTCTTTTAAAGATTATGGAATTAGCTGGGTACAAATGGTCGTTAATAAATGCCAGCAGATTTATCTGATTCTATCGATACATTCAAAAGTCTTCGCTTTATTCTGCCCACATGACCGTCGAATTTAAACTTTCTTCCATCGACCACAAATTAACCTAATACTGCCGAAGGATCAGATAGGAGTTCTCCATTCTTGCGAGACATCCTAATAAAAAGATGTCTCACATAAATGTCATTTGTATCAACTGGCGTCTTCAATGTACGACAGAATTCCAGAACATCCCGAGGCAAGCTCAAATCCGATTCATTTTCACAGGCGGGATAACATTAAACACAATACCACTGACTCCTGAATTTGACCTTAGAAAGCAACATTTTCGCTAGTCTTTTTAAATTGTTTATAATACTGTCCGTCAATAGGATTCCTTATCGTTGTTCACTTCAGCCCAGGAAGCCGCAGACATAACTCATCCATCGAGCTTGACTGGAACTAATGAGAGAATTTTTCGAGCTTTGCAGCAATATTTCTAACCAGTTTCTTTATTGCATATCGTAATAGTCCCGTTTACCTGTTCGTTTCAACTGTGCATACTCGTTCGTGAAACCGTTTCAACCCTGATATTAGTGCCCTATTCGCTGTATTGAAACGTTTACAGGTGGTGCAAGTTAATCCTCTAGTTCTGAAGTTTTATTGAATTTACCAGAGTTTGTGCTCGCTTTTCTCAATTCCGTGTACCTAATGAAGGCATTTTTTACAGTTATCAAATGATCGAAAGGCGATATGGGGGGCTAGAGCTGGTTAACTAATAGTCATCAAAACATTATTCAAGTACTATCACCACCGCAGACGAAAGATGAAGGACAACCTTCTTCCGCATAGCAGGGACCAAACACACCTACTACTCATAATAGTTGAGCATATCTGGGATACCGATTCAAACTCCACGTAGCAAAGTATGACGGCTACAGGGATCACAGAGGCGTACATGTGGCCAAATTGTACTTTTCCACTGTCAAATGGCGCAGAATACATACCGCAGTGGATGTACATTCATTGTCGCTAACATGCGCAAAGCGGATTTACCATAGAGCCAACTTTTCCCTATTTCTAGGAGTAATATATATAAATATATGCATCATCAATTTCGAATAACTTAGTGTACATTCCTATTAAAGATCCGCGATTAGTGTTATATTGAACGGCCATGCAAGTGCTCGCTCGCTGAATCCTTTATCATTCTATCTGGTAAATTCGATGTGCACATAACGACAGCGAATATAAGCACACACATTCACTGTCGTGAATACAAGCATGACAGGTTATTAGGTCGTGTGTTTGAATATTTCAGCAAACGAACACACGCATGTCGGTTCAATATAACGCAAACGGCATGTCTTTAAACAATTTACGACTTATTCATGATTAATTATATATGCATATATGTATATATATATATGTAAGAGAAAAAAATTATATATATCAATGCCTGCATTTTTTAAGCATGTAGAACTTGTTTACTTGTCCACCTTTAAGTTGAGCCAATGCCTTGAAGAATGGTTCGTGGAGCTTCATTTTAACAAGAGTATACTCCTGAGGTATCACACCTTCGCCTATCTGACGGTCGTGGTCCATACACGGCTGGTTCGTTTTTGGCGAAAATATAGTGTATCTGCCGGTAAGCAAAAATACACTTATTCATGAACTACAGAGAACTCGTTTTTTCTTTATTAAATCATCAGAATCAAGTTTAAAAACAAGTTCAATCTTCAAGTATTAATTTGCCTATTAATTTAAAGGTCGCTTTCATTCAGGGTTGGATAAAGAACTGTTTATATAATTTTTAATCATAAACAGGTGAGATTATATTTTTAGGTCACAGAAACATGAGACAATTTTGTGTGATTATCCAATAGTTAAACCTATTGATGCTATGAACATGCAGCCATTAAGACAGTACAAAGTTTCACTAAATATGTGCTATGCATAGTAAATTGCGAATACCCTAATTATCTAATTATGTTGGGTCTATTACGGATCTACGAAACTATATGATACCCTAATCGGCCTTTCAATATCCCCGTTTTGCACTAAAATTTAAACGGAAAGTTATATTAAGCCTTGATGACATAAATTTTATATCTAGAATGTATACGTACATTTACACATATATCTAATATAAATTAAACTTGTGTAAAGCAACTGTA
>MNPL01018080.1:22830-40484 GCA_002081605.1 Tropilaelaps mercedesae | reverse complement strand
GCCTGTACACAATAGCATTAATAGCATTAGTAACCAGTCATTCCATATATTAACGCAACGCCCTGTTTTCGAATCACCAGAACGGTTTTTCCCAGATAGACTACCATAGACTCCTGATATAGGCCTCTACGGGAATTTCAAAACATCACGTACGACCCTTTCTATGAAAATCATCACTCTCCTAATTACTAGCCCTCCAAAAAGCCGACCGATGTAATTTGACACTCGCGCCACGCGGCTCTATTACACGGGGCCAGGCACCATTTCGCCGCCGGTGATCGTCGTTTGATCCCAAAATTAAAATCTGCAAAATCGGACGTTATTGAGGAAAATTGCAAAACGCTGTAATGATTACATCTCAGGAATCATTTGTTTTATCATGCATCTATAGAGCACTCTCGACTGCCCTGTACGAACTAAAATTCAAAGGATCGATGGTACAGGCAAGCAAGGAACAAATGACGAAAAAAGTCAATGTCGCGGATTTTTTGCGGGGCCGGGAAATTTTTCCAAAAAAAGCTGTTTTAACCTGGCAGCGTTTCTTACCAGCCCTTATAACATACCGAAAAATTGGCGAAGTCAATAAAACAAACAGACATTGGGTTTTAGTATATCTATATATATATATAAATTGTACGTATTGTCTGTACTTATCAACGTTATACGGTGTATATGTGTATATGTCCAAGTGATCAAAATATGAAGTGTCATATGGTATCTAGACGAAATCCAAAACGGGGTCGGCATAACCTAGCCTATTAAGAGGATTTAACCAAAATTGGATGATGGTGAAATGAACAAAACTCGTTTAAAATAAGGTATGATTAGTTGCTACGTTGTTACGGCTGATACTAAAGTTATTATTAGTAAAGATTGTAATACAGGCTTACTGCTTTTGTTGCGGTGATTGCTATTGATTTTTTTGGCATGAATGTGGTTTTTTCTAGGTTGTGGAGTCTGACTGCGACGAGGAGCTGCTGTTTTCTGTGCCCTTCACCGGAAATGTCAAGCTGAAGGGTATCATTATTGTAGGAGGTGAAGGCGATTTTCATCCGTCTGCTCTGCGCCTTTTCAAGAATCGGCCCAATATGTCGTTCGACGATGCCGCTGCCGAACCAGATCAGGAGTTTGAACTGAGCAGAGATACAGAAGGGACACTGGAATATCCCACGAAGTATGCAATCTATTTCCAGTATTTGAAAGTTAAGACAACTTTCTTTATGAGATAGTTCGGAATTAAGAGAAACCTTATTTTACCGTCGCGCTAAAAATGGTCACGATTGCATGTTTTGCAACGTGGAACTTCGCTCCGTGGAATTGTATATCTGAAATGTTGGCACCACTAAGTCAACTACTTTACGTAAATCTAATTATATAAGAGAGCTTTTATTCACGTTATTTCTGGAAGGAGTGAACGGAAAACTATAGAGGGAATAGACTTGTGTCAGCGCTTGACAGATTACTTCGAAGGCTTATTCAAAATTATTGCGACACGCATTGAAGGCAATCTTAAGACTTATTTTCAGATGGGGAGTTTTGTCACCGTATGTAAAATGAACTGAACGAACTTTAGTCGAAATGCTTAATTAATTAATCCGCCTATCTGCGGCTGTTTATAATGGCGGGGTAGAGCTGACGTCGTGACACATTTAAATTTGTTAACCCATTTTTAAGAAAAGGTTATCATAAAGGGAGAAATTATTCTTTTTGCCTCTCGGGAAAAAAAATTATGCCGAATACTTTGAGAAAAGTGCCAAACATATTTTTCACTCACCTTAATTAAGAGTCAGGCGGCACTCTATTTAAACGAAGTACGACTGATCCGATATTCGTGTTTCGATAAACACGTAAGAGACGTTAATTTTTGTTCTATAGATATCAAGGCGTACGATAGAATGGCAAAAGAAAAGGTGTTCAAATTTCTATCAGAAGTTTTAGATTTTGTCTTCGCTCCTCTTTATCGCGCGCACAAATTTTAGATTGAGTGATGAGGCCTACGTGTTGAGAATACTGCGATTGAAAAAAGGACCCAGCTACATCTTATTTGCCTACTATCTCGTTCTTTCGAATGTTATCGGAAATAATATGGCTCTTATTCTACCCTGGACACCAGTCATCTGCACTTTAGACCTTATAGTAGAATTAGCGAAAATGGTGCTAAAGAAAAGTAGTAGCAAAGATAAATATTGAAGATTATTTATATACATATATTATTTTTTGTGTATAAAACCATTTTCTATCACGAAATTAAAATCGATGTAATTGCATTTTTGCTTATTCTAGGATTGTGAAATTCGCCAACGTACACCATCTCACCTTGCATTTCCCTAAAAGCTTCGGAGCAGATATCTCTAAAGTTGTCTATATTGGACTCAAAGGAGAGTTTACGGAGGTGCGTTGACCACTCTTTTTACTATGTGCTACATGTATAATATACTGCACTGACATCAAACTTTGCCATTCATAAAAAATGATCCATTACCGTTTGCATTAAATGAACAAATAAAAAATGTGTGTTGTCGTAAATTGTATGCCTGGGTACAAATATAAAAATTGTCATCATTGTTTTAGGCATATCGGCAGGAGATCGCCATTTGCAACTACGAGTTGGCACCAAATCCAGCTGACCACAAAGTAGAGCAGCAGTGCTCGAATAAAAACTATGAGTCTGTTCACAACAATAACAACCTTGGATTCTAACTATTTAACTCTAACAGCGCTGCCATTAAACTCAGAGAATTATTATTATCGTTTACGCATGTGCGACATAGGTAATTTGTTCTGAGGTGGACAGTATGGAGCTCTTCAGTGAGAACAAATATCAACATTGCTTGGGTAATAGAAATGGGAAAAATAAGACGTCCACAACTGTCAAAATGTTCGTACTTAATATTTTGTTCATTGTTAAATAAAGTGCGTTATTTCTGCATATAACATGCACAAGCCTCTTGTTTATAAATATATAAGGAAACAACATCTGATTAATATTGTTCGCTGAAAGCTGCATGCCGAAATGGAACAGCGGTCGTGCTGGAATTTTTATGTATAAGTTAATAAGGCTCCTCTGAACCCAGAAAATACTTTTTATATCGCTTTATAAAACAAATACATCGAGGTAGAATAAAATTCAGAAGCAGGCATTCCTGATGCTGAGTGGTTATGGAAGTTCCACTGACTTTAATTTAAAAACTTAAATTTTTAGGGTTTTGATGGGTGTACTCTGTAGGACGCCTCGAATATGATCTCGGAAAACCAAAGGGTACATTGGCGCCATCTAAAAAGATAAAAATACACGGACGTTAGGCCTATTAAATGCCTAATTGTTACGTTAGTATGTTATGCTAATTCTTAGCAGTTGTAAAACCTTATGGGTTTGTATTTATGAATTTAGACTGCGAAAAAACGTCAATAGTTAGACGGATCATCTAGTATAACGCTCAACTGAATTTAAATGGATAGTTGCTATTTACGTTCCATTGAATTGCGAAACTTTGTTGGACTAGGTGCTAGCAGACGCCTTCTTGGCAGTACACTTTAACCTAGGTAGAAACAAACTATAGTACTACAAACAATTCGTCCAATTTTGATTTTCAAGAACAAAAAATATTTAGTTTAAGTTGAAAGGTGTTAAATAATACGTGTCCATACCATTTTTCCATTGAAATAATAAAAGTTTATACTGATTTCCTAAAAGTTACTCTCAAAACGTCAACAAAATACATCGACATTCTGAACTTCATTTATTATGGACCTTCCTCATTTCTTAAATGTATTCGAGTCAAATTGAATGACCAATGTAAAGTTCTATGTCGCACATTTTACCAATAACTTGGCAACTTTAGTTGGGAGGGAAGAGTTCCGTCGTGTTCTTGTTAGTTTGCTTCTCACCACTTTCATTTTGAGAAAAATTTCGCCGAAAATTTCTCTTTGAACGGCAAAAGTGAGAGAGTTCGGAGGCGTACAGTGGAGAGAGAGAAAGAGAAATTGAGATGGAAGGTAGATATAGAGCTAGTGTGTGTGAGCGAGAGATGGAGAGAAGGAGAAAAAAAACAAAGAGCCAATCCCAGTAACACTCTTGACCACGTGAGGTTCAGGTACACTCGGGTCCTGCCGCGTGAAAAACATATATTTACATACCGGTATGATGACAATGAGCAATACGACAGTAGTTGCCCAACGGTATCCCACAGTGTCAAAAAGTAATCCTCCTAATATCGGTCCGAGGAATGCGCCCAAGAAAAAACCCGTAGAGTAAAAACATGCAACTAGCGCATATGTTGGAGTTTCCGGTGAGTAACTGAGCCGATTTCTGCCGAAATGATGCAAAAAAAGAACCGTTTCTCAATTTCGTGTAAAGTTTCGTGTCATGAAAAAAAATTTGCTTTTGACGATAAAACCTAATAAATACATGCTGCAGTGTAAACAATCTCTCAGGGTCCAAAAGTCGAATTAATACCACCTGTTTCGTAAAACTAGTAGCAACAGATGTTGTAATTTCGTTTACAGGGTTATTAATTTTCCGTTAGATTACGTCAGTTGAGTGAAAAGACATGGGCTATTACTTACATAACATATTTGAGTGTGTGAACAAAACTGAGGTTGTAGATCGCTCCATTGCCGATTCCCATTAAAGCTTGGCTTAATATTAGGAGCCACAAAGAGCTAAAAGAAATAAGATCCAAGGAAATGATGTTTAGTTCATTACTCTCCCCACTATATTTTTTGTGTGTAAAAACAATAAACTGTATTTATTTAAGATGCTGGGTTGCTAAGATAAAAAAATACTGACTATTTTCTAAAATATATGATCAACTTGTAAATCCATTACTTTTTGGCAATATGCCAAGGCCTGAAACAATTTCATCTGAAACAGGTCGACCTTTAGTACCATGAAGTATGTGTATCGTTTCAAAACTAAGTATGGATTTATAATAGGAAATATCAAAGCATACGGCTTGTTATACTAATGTAAGATCACATGAATAAACGGTTGTATAATTTTTTTTAATTTTTTGAAATTCCGGGTCTTACGGTTTGATCGGCAGAATTGGCAATGGCCCGAGTAAAGCAAGGCCCATGCAAAAGATCACCACTCCAAGAAGCACCAATAGACGGCAATCCTCCTAAAAAGTTAAGTTAGTGGTTAAGTAATGTGTATTTCACGGTTATCAGGTGTTTAAAGAAGCATAAGTAAGCCATCAATGATAGATGAAAACACCACTCCCTTTTTTTTGTTATTGTGACTAATATATTGGAGTTTATAGATAGAGGTGCTAGCTTTAAATTATGAAAGTGGTGAAGTAAAAGGAAGGTATAATACACAGTCATCAACAATGGCGTATTCTATCATTTATAGGTGGTTTTTGAAAAACAACGTTAGTTCAGACGAGCCTTAATGCACAAGTCTTCAGGTATCAGTTATTTGATGAGAAAATGTTTTGATTAGTACACACATAATAAAAAGGCTATTCTTATTTTATTGTGTATTGGTCATAACAATATCCTTCACATATCCGTAACAATATCTTATTTACAATTGTAGTATATTTTCAAAATGGCGATAGAAAGACAGAATGACGATATTCTGATGGTTCGCTTTACGGCTTTGCCTCTGCTTGACCTTGCAACCAATTTTCTTGACCTACAACCCCAGGCAAAAGTCGTTTCCGAGAAACTCAGAAAAGAATCAACGAACAAGGCATCTGTACACTTTCTTCTATCACCCTACATTAACACGAGTCAAGTGGCTCCAACTGGCAAAAACTAAATTTTATGACCATATTAAACATTGCTTTCTATGGGAGCAAAACACCTTTATACTCAAATGAAAGAATATCAGATCTCTAACATTAAAAGAAATGCTTTCAACTCAAAACGCTGAGTTTCACTTGCTAGCACAGTTTCATTGACAGATAAGGACACACAAGCAGGCACTTGGCTTTAGTAATGGAGAGATACAAACATTCAGACACACTTTTATTTAACCAAAATGAAGCAATCCGCATAAAACCTGTACTAAGCAAACCAGTGCATGTACAAAAAAATAAACCACAGAAATCAGCTCATTTGCATGAAAATGATCGCATTGTATATACTCATTCTTCTTTTTGTCAAGTTTACGTGCGCAAAAATGTGCAAAAACTAGTTTGGATATATTCTTATGAAATTGTGTTAGGCCACAGTCGCACATTCGGCTGGGTTTTAGCAATACAAGTTTGCTTACAATCCCCATGCGAAGTGATCGCTTAGTTATTTTCCATTAAATGGTTATAACTACATTATACTACTCTTTAATTAGAAAATTACTTTTAGTGATTTTATCCTTTACGTAATATGTTCCTCGAATCGCTAAGCGTGTTTACCTAAAATGTCGAAGCTCACCTTGCACTATATTGATTTTTTTCTAGATTTAAAAAGCAGTGCATTATCAACTTGCCCTAATATCACCACATTATTTTGATAAAGTTTAGAAATGACCATCTTGTATATTTTGATATCATTAAGGTTAAATTGAAGATGATTGGGTGAATATATATTGTGATCAGTCGTATCAAATGGAGTAGCCAACTGACGTACCACTCGATACGAGAGAATTCCATTGGCAAGGCTAGAAATGGCATAGATAATGCCGTAGGTGAAAAACACAAGTGAGCTTTCTGACGCATAGAACAGGCCGAGCTCTTTGGTTCGCAGCGCCAAGGTGGCTCCATTGAATCCTATTACGAAACAGCATACAACTACTGCTATCACATCATACATTATGCGCCATTCACATAGTAGGCTCTGAAACAAGACGTAAACGAATTCAGTTATAAGCATTAAAGAGATCAATCTTTATGCCTTCAAAAAATTAATGACACGATTTCTGCTAGAAATACCAATTTAAAATTTGAACCTTAGAACTCATTCATACCTAGAAACAATTACGCTAATATTTAGCTTTTTATTTGTGTCCAAACTATTTTAAGTATATGTCTATAAATATCGGTTAACCATATTTAGAATACACAATGAGGTTTAGACTGGGCCGTGGTCATGACTATATCGCTGAGAGGCTATTAGCTACAGTCAAGCAATATTTCGCCAAGGCGTAATTTCATCTGAATAAGAATCTTTTGTCAATTTCTGTATCACTGTTTTTGCAAAAAGAAGCAACTTTTAATAAAAAAAAAACAGGCTCTATTTGTAGAGGCGATAACTTGAAAGACGGTTTAGGCCAATGCTTCTAAAACTGACAAATGCAAATTCCTTAAACGAGAAAAATGTTTTTAAGTATGATTAAATTTATCACTCTAATAATATTTTAAATATTCGAATGCTCACTGTACTCTATTTGGTTGTTTACCTTTATTTTAAGCTGGTCAGGTAAAGGTTGCTTATCAATATTCTCCTGTATATCTGTGAAGTTGTTTTTGAGAATCGCCCTCTCCTTTTTGTTTACCAATGATGAAGGTACGTTCGTTTCATTTGGAAGAACAGCCATCGCAAGGCATGCAAACAATAAACTGCATGCACCAAAGACAAAAAATGGAAGTCGATAGCCGCCGATCTATGGAAATAAAAATAAATGCGACGGGTAATCACGACAAGGCCTGGTTGTACAATGTTTTGCAATTCGCCTGAGGCACTGGAATTATTTGATTAACCGTGAAAACGTGAGCATGTATGTATATAACCTTAACATTGTGGAAGTGCAGTACCTAATAACGAAATCTATTTTAAAGAGTATAATTATTGTAAAAACTAACTAAAAGCAACATCCGAATTGGCATAATAAAAGAGTACTAAATTTATTATCTTTTCTCTATCTTTATTTTATTGCTGTTCGTGACCTGAATAGATATTAAATATGCACAACAAATGCAAAACTTGTCGATATATAGTAAAAGTGCAGCCTCATTAGCATCATTGCGGTGCCAGAAACTGCCCTCGAGCCGTTTGAAATGTCTCTCTTGACACAAAGCTTGTTACCATCATACGGGCTAAACGGAACAAACATTGCTATACCCAATGGATTACGAAGCTCTCAGAGAATATGTCCAAAACTTCTATCAACGTACAAAGATAATGATGTACATTCGTCGATCTCCTTTTGTAAGAAGGATGGGGCGAGTGACATCATCCGCTTCCCTCATCACCTCATTAACAGCTAATTGTTAGTAAGGAAAACTGAATAGGCTGTTAATTACGTAATTGCGACCGTTAATTGTGTGACATGTGAGGGTGATAAGACAAACATTTACTCATTACTGGATGTCGGCTGACTCGCAAAAACTAAAATGGAGCGTTTCGAAATTTTTCGCGAACTTAGCGAGCGTAATAATTAAGACACATTGATATCTTCTACGAAACAGCATTTGCATTTAAAAAAATATATAACGTACGTCATAAAGTACTCCTCCAACCGCTGGACCCATCATAATGCCGAAGCCAAATACTGTTTCGACAAGCGGCTGGAAATAGAAACGATCACAAAATACCGAGCTGCTAGTGCAATATTAAAATTATATATAGCAACAATAATTGCATACGTGAATGAAAACTATGTTCATTAGTATTGGAAGATCTTAATAGGTCAACATTTGCAGGACATCGTACGTAGAACTAAGCTTACCGTGTGCAAAGCGGTAAAATAATCGAACAATATTATTACTACAGCATCAGTGACAACAGTGAGATATACACCCGAATGATCACTAGAATCAGACGGCAGAATGCTATCATTGTAAATAACTGTAAAACATAACTGAGCTGGCAAATAGTGTTCCCCTGTACCAATCCACGTAACTACTTCGAATTGAATTGGTTTGGTTGTTGTTAAAACGCTTGTGGTCATAGATGTAATCATACAACTATTTACCAACATAGAGGCGCACGATACTTCCTTAACTATTCAAAGTTGTAGAAAATAGTATCTAAGAGGAAAGTTTGTTACTAGACACTTACCACCATAATCTGTAAATGATCTGGAAATTGGGCTCCAACCATTGTGTTGTAGCAAGTGAGGCAGATGGAGAAGCCGACAGCTTCAAAAAGTCGAACGACAATTGAAGCCACGAAAAAACATGTGCTGTCTTCAATGGACGATAGGAAACCCATCGTTGAAAGAAAGATGCCGTCTATGGCGAGTCCTGCCATGAGCATGGACTTTGGAGATGCTCGAACGGATAGCTAGATGAAGATTGTTAGGCTACAGTGAAAATTATTTCAAAGGTATACTGAAGTGTTTGCGCTTGTATATTGAAAAGTACGTATTTACATACCTACTTTTGGGTGATATTACGTATATTGTACAAAATTTTGTTCCCGGTTTCGTAGTTCCTGTTTTATAAAGATGGTACGCAATGAAATTAGTTATTTTCCGTTTCATACATTTCGCACCTCCACAAGCTCGTCACCTCGCTGTCGTGGCTGAAGTGATTTATTGGTTTATGAGCATCTAAAATATCAGAATAGCGTACCATATTCCAAAGTCCTGTTTTCAGGTAAGTTGAAGAAAATATTTTTATTACTAGACTACGCTTGAACTAATAAATGGGGCAATGGGACATTATCGATGATTTATAATAATATTTCACGAGGCATGATATTCAGTACATGAAATATAATGGGATACTGGTATATAAGAAACTATAAACAAGAAAAAGGTTTTTGTTTGCTACCTATTTGCACAGGTAATAACCCTTAATTCTTCGTATCAAAACCTAGTTAAGGTATAACGCAGATTTTTCGCACAACTATAGTCCTGGCGTAACGTGTACAGCATACTGAGGACCAAGTATTATTCTCGAATAGGACTCCCATTGGAATTGGACGAGATCACCACGTCTGTCGATGCCACTTAAGCCACTGACGCCGGCACCGTTCGTTCATTTTCACTTTCAAATTAAATTTTCCCGTTTAAATTGGGCTAGTGTATTTAAAGCCTCTAAAAATTAGTTACTGAGCTAATTTCGTAAGAGGATGCATGTACGCTACATGTACGACTTTAAGCGTATTTTGGGAATTAAGAACTGTGAGGTCCTTTCAGCTTACTGTTTGCTGGTAACAATCGAAAATGTAGTCAAAAAGACCAGTCGTCCGGCTATTTTCATTCATACCTATGCTGTTAAATGTAATTTGTTAAGATCCTTTAATTTAAAGAGAGATTTATTTAACGCATTTTTTTGTTAGTGACCCATTGTATGAATAAAACTCAGCCCTAGTAGAACCATCTAACGAACAAAAAATTGTCTCAAGGGTCGAATTTCGAATCACTTCCCTTCTATCATAACGCAGCTGACAGATATCGTAAATATCGATTTCGCAAGGTATATGCAAGTTTATGTTATGCGGTAGACGCCTGGCGTAGTGGCCCATACATCCCGTGATTCAAAAGCATGACATAAATGTCTTATATATAACGCAACGCTAGTAGGCTCCACCTAATAGTTTCAAACTGATATCTTTTTTAAGGGTTTTCAAAGTAGTTTGTGCGACATTAATTCACCATATAAAGGCATCTAATTTATCCTTGTTAACACGATTAGCAATTTACAATGCAATTGTGCCTAAGCGACTGAATTTCGCTTTTAACATTAGAGATATACTTTGTTGTGTACACTTAACTTATATGTATACCCCGTAATGATCCCGTAATGTGCGTAAATTTGATGCACACTGGCGATCAAGAAACTTTTGCACATTAGCTGAAATACGAACTCGGTATTTTGAAGTTAACGGGCCGGCTTCTTACATATTCCGGTAAGAACCAAAAACAAATCTAGCAGGTTATTCCTAAAGCGGACTATCGAAACGTCATTCTTTACGCGATAAAATATTAAATTGGGCCAATAATCTAGGTTCCATGAATAGTTTGGTTCATGATAGAATTTATATTAGTATGAATATTTTGAAAACGGTGCTTTGAAACTTTTGAGCCGAAAACCGCTGCTGGGCTAACTGTTTAATTACTGCTAAAAAAACAAATTGCGAAAAACATAGTGATATAACCTTTGGAAAGACAAAATGAGTTCAAAATGCGGCACGCACTTACCATTTTTCCAATAAAAGGGCTTGATATAAATCCTATAAATGGAAATGTGGAAAATATGATGCCGGTCTCCGTTGCATCGTTACCTTTCTTTTCGGCCACCTGCGGATAAAATGGCTGTAGGACTGAATACGAAGCGCATTGGATCATACAACCGAGTGCGGTCAATGTAACGATTGAGACCCGAGCTCGATTCCAAAAAGGTAAAGCATCTTTTTCTTTTGCTACAGCAGATACTTTCGTCCAGACGAGCTCATCAATTTCGTTGTAATAGGAATGCCCAGAGGTCCCTTGATTTACGTCTTGTATTGGCTGTCCTATTGCTTTGATAATAGTGGGACTTTGGGGTTTATCAGCAGAGTACATTGTTTTTTCAATAACTTGATATCGCTTTAGCGAAGTATTTCGTTCAGAGACACGAAGTTATTCTGGAACACGAGTCACTGAACGTACGGTGGGGTCGCGGAACACAACCACGAAACACTTATAGGAAACCAGTACAGCTAGACATAGGTTAACGGAAGGTAGGCTTTGGCAGCGAGAAAAACCTTAAAGAGGCTTTCTAGAAGAAATGGCAAGATGAATGATGAAGCTGGTTTGAATTAGATGCTTAGGACTAGGTTACAGCAACACCGTAGCACAGCATGCGATATTCTGTCTGCAGCCTTGATGATTGCGCGCGCTTCTTAACGTGCTCACATTGCCGTGGAAAAGACTGGCGTTGTGCTGCAATAACAGGAGCCACTTTAAAGAGCGAAAGGGGTAAATTTAGGGCTGGCAGCAAAAAGGTGGAAAGTACCACTCTGTGCCCTTGCTTTGTACAAAGTAATGACGCAGCATCATCTAATTAAGAAGTAAAATTGAAAGAAATGGAGAAAAATAAAAAGCATTTTTTAGAAACAGTATCCGCCAGTCTCTCTGCTGGTAGTAATTTTTAGAATCATTTAGAAAATGATATTGTTATTTTATCTACATACTACATTACTACTACTAATTTGTTTGTCGTCTACAAATACTTAAATTCCACATTCAAGGTTTCAGAAACAGTTACTATTGCTTCCAAGAATTGCCAAGTTTGTATCGGACTCCTCTTCTCGTCAAACTTGTGAATTCCTATCTTTTTAACAATCAGCCAAACTACTTGAACTTTATTTTAACTCAACACTTTTTTGAACGCTTATATCATTGCTTTCTTGCTAAAATGCTCACGTGTAATCTACCGACTGCCATGGTTAGATTCTGCGGCGCCACCCCAGAAATTCTTGTCTAGATATACAAAGACCCTTTCTTCCCGGTAATCTCCTACGGCATATTGTGAAATGGAGGCCATGTTCGTCCTACTTGTTATTTGCAGGTCCTTCGTAATGCCATCTTTAGGGCAATATTAGGCATGTCAAGAGTCGCTTCGGTCGATAGATTTCTAAGCCCACATCGACTGTCTGATTTTTCGAAATATTCCAATTCCATACCTTTCTATTGGCTTCTGAGGAGATTAATAATGATCTTCGCCGCGTTGACTTCGAAGAGTGAAAACTCTCTTGTTACCACTCACTCTGCCTGGTGGTGTGCACCAATGCTTTTTTCACATTCAGTTGTACACGCAATTCGGCATATGATCATGCATACACATAACACAAACGTTCGAAATGATTTTAATTGTAATAGTACGCGGCTTTTTATTTGAAAATTTTTTAACAATTTGGAGGTCAAAGCTTCGTTCGAGACCTGAAATAAGTTTTCTTTAGAATATTGTTTGAGCAGATGATTTGTAGACAATTTTAATTGTTCAGAAGTTGAAGATTGACTGTAGATTGACTCTATTAATGCTCCATACATGGGGTGCTTCGAGTTGACCCGTTCTCCACTTTGCTGTGAATTGAAGCACTTGGGTGCTTTAATTCCTTGCATTGGCTCTTTCGTATCACATCGGTAGCCTATACGCTTTTAGTCTGCTTTTGTGTAGTATCTAATTATGTGACCGTAGCCCCGATAATTCTAGCAACCCGTTGGTACTAGCCGCTCTGTCATCACGCAGCTCATCTATTAAATTTGAAATGTCTTCCGCGGCCTTTTCCAAGTTTTTTAACGATAGACGGTACACCGTATCGGGAGCCCCTCTTCCTGTATCTCGATTCCCCCGCTGGCATTTTAGTGATTTCTTTGTTAAACCTTCCCTTCTACTTTTCTATTTTTTTTAGTCTTATCGATACTCTCGGCTATCGTAAAATTTTACTTTTCCCATTCCCCAAAAATTGGTATAGGCGGTATTTCCTTTGTCTCTCAATTTTTCCTTTCCGTTGATAACAATGCTCTTTTGGGGTGTGACTAGGACCATTTCGCACACTATGGATTTGTGCGCATTTTGCATAACCTAAAAATTGCAGCTCTAGCTGACGCAGAGCTTATTGGCTCCTTGTTCTTAGTTTTTGGCCTATTACAATGGTAGATTTGGAGAGAGAGTAGATCGTTTGTAGACCTTTCCGAGTCTCTGCTCTAGAAAAGAAAGGAAAAAGGTGAGGTATCACTCATGAGCTGGCGCGAAGGGTCAACTTGATTTATAAATATCTATGGCTGCAAATTTCGAGGGATAAGATATTAAATGAATTTCGGTTTTGATTAAGTGGATTACCGCCTTCCGTTCTGCAAACGCGTCCTGGGCTGTCAAGTTGGTATCTTTTGTGTTTTTTGCCAAACCTTTTTCCATCTCTTATTTTGCATCTAACTTCCAGTCTAAGCTATCCCTTTTTGGTCATTTGGACTTGGGGTGCTTCGATTTTCTCTTTTTGGGATCGTTTGTAAACGTCCTGTACTTTAAACAGGTCTTCGTTATCGTTCCTGTGCGCACATCCCTAATTGTTGCGATGCATTTCGATTTGTGCTGCCTTTCTTTCCACCCTTATTTTTGATAGAAAGATTGCTTTCAGCTTTATCGTATTTGCTGGCATAGTATTCTGGCAAGTTGCGTGGCAAGAGTCGCGTGTAACCTATGTTAAAGCGTACTCTTTCGTATTACCCGCTGTAGCACGTTGACCAGTTTCTTCTCACTGACGGCTACGTCCTAGCGATGTCTTCGGGTGTTTCCGGTTTTTGCCACAACGATTAGTCTATGCGTTGTCCTTCTTTTTCCCAATTTGTACTTTCTTTTGATAGCAATACTCTCCCGGGGCATAACTAAAGCGACTTCACGTATTGTGGATTCATACACAGTTTGCATAACCTGAAAACTATAGCTTCAGCCGACGCAGGATTTCTTGGCTTTTGCTCTTTTTGTCTGTGAAAGTTGTCGTAGTTTTTCGGTCTGTCACAATGGTGGACCCAGTGTTTTTGGTGCGCTTGTAGGGTCTTTTGAGTCTGTCCTCTTCAATGATCTTTGCCGGTTTTGTTAAGCGTCTTTGATGTCTCTTGCTTTACTCTCGCGCTGTTTGCGCACCTCTCCGGGAGTCTTGGAGTTTGTAACCTGAGTTTCGATTTACGTTGAGACGCTTTGCCTTTCGTTACTTTGGTTACTTTCTTTGCTTCTGTTTCTAGCACGCGCCTCTCGGCTGTTAACTTGCGATAAACTAATCTAGTTCGAATTGTGGTTTTCTGTACGAGATTGTGGCTCTCTACTTTAATGAATGGTTGCATCACCCTCACAAGTAACGTGTCATTCTGCTGGATGTGGCTATTAGTATTCGCGTGCTTTGCTTACAGCACATCGACTAGTCCAGTGTTTTTCGTCACGCATGCCATCATTTCATCGTATAGCTTTAAAACCGTCGCTATTTCATCTTTAAAGAACCACGTGATAGAGTGATAGAGTTTATTTTGACTGGAAAATATTGTTTCGGGGTTGGATTTTTCCTGGATCATAAAAGTTGATTCATGCTCGATTTAATATTTTATTGAAACAACAAGATTCATAATGCTGTTTTTTCAGCGCCTCAAGTTTGGAGAATTTAGAAAGGACCCACGTTTTTCATTTGACTGCAATGTAAATTTCTTATTGCTTTCCAGGAATAATTTTGTTCATTGGGCCCATCAAATACCCGTCAAACGGCGGCCATTTTTCTGGCTTTCTTTGAACTCAAGTATGTGTTTTCGAAGAATGAAGGCACTCGTCAGGCCGGAAGGTCAAAGTGTTCAGCTTATGAAGATAATCAAGCTGTGTTATTAGTTAATCCATCATAGCAAATTACATGTTAAATTAAATTGTATAACATTGTACGTATATTATATAGGTCATACAGCCTTAGTTACAATCTTAATTTATGATACACGTATATCAAATGTAAAAAATCTTTTTAATTTTTGTGTCGCAACTAACTTTTTTAGAAGATCTATCCTTAAGCAAATCCTTGTAACTTGTTGATTGTCACAGAAAATGCTGTCTGGACTGGGAGCTACTTCGAGGATATTTCCTTAGAAACCAGTGGATATGCGGAACAAATACAGTTTTAATGTTTCCACTGCCAATTAGGGTAGTCTTTGGTAATCAAGGAAGTTAAGAAATCCTGACGGAACATTAATGGGTCTATCCGTACCCATTACTAAGTCGATTGACTTACACTTTACACAGTCTCCTAGCAGATCAGGTGGTAGCTTGTTCATATTATAAACGCTCCTTATACATCCTCCTTGCTGTACTGATAGCTTTTTCAAACAATCAGTTGATGTGAAATGGCTGAGTGCATGTTTTAACTCTGTCAAAAATAACACCATTTCATGTCTGAATATTTTAATTCAACTTTTCATTGAATTTAATATGCGCTGATCCATTAAAAATTGGAATTTAATTTATATCTAAGTGAAGTAATTTGCAATTTGCATAAAACTAAAAAGTATAAACATATACAAATATGCGTGTGCAGTATTCTATCATTATTACATTATAAAACCGCATCGAAGCCGACTTTACAAGCATTGGCTTTCCATTTGTACCCAGGGCTGTCATATTTCCTAATAACTGGCCCACATAAGCAAGGTTTCCATTTAATTTTGGTTATTTCAAACCGACTGAATTTCATTCTTGCATACATTTACCTTGCCATTTGATTGATTTATCATTACTTGATTTTCCTTTCTTCATACATTTTATAAGCAATTTTAAATAATTCTGACCTGTACGTAACTATTCGTTCGTTATTCCGCATGTAGGTCCTTTGTCTCTATAATAAAATATTTAGATTTTATGACCAGTTGTGCAAGATTTACTAATCAACTACGATATAAACTGGAGCTATGTCGAGTTAGATTCAATTCTCATTTGTTAAGGCTAACGAAGGTGAGTTTTTATAGCAATGTTACCGATCATTTTCAATATTCGCATTTACAAAGTAATCTTTGAGGATAACATGCAAACAACTGACTCTGAAATATTTCATTCTGGTCTGTCTTAAAATGCAGCACATAGACGTAAGTAAGATTGTGTGTGAAAAGTTTACTTAAAATCATGTGCGTGTTAGATTTATATGCAAAAAATAAAAGCTCCCTTATGGTGGTTAGACAAGTTCATTGTTAATTATGATTTAAAGTATTTTTCTTCAGAAGCATTTTATTCTTATTGAAAATGTAAATAAAATCGAATCCGAGCCACTGACAATGTTCACCTGGTTAACGAACAGTCGTTATGTACTTCAGTCTCGTTTTTCAGTCTTGCTAATTATATAAGGATTTTGAGTGGTCCTCGGAACTCATTTCAGGGATATGTTTTCGTAATGTATATTCTTATGGATATCAAGTATTGACGGTTAGTATACTCTTGCGAATGTTATAGATACATTGCCTAAACTGTATAAATCGATATAAATCGAAAAAGATGTTTCAGTTTTTTTATATGTATCGTGAAACTCATTGTGTGTTCTGCTGTGGCCATTACGTGACCTGGCAGAGTGGCACTGCGATTGACATAAAATTGGACTAAAAATTTGACAAAAGGAGATGGAAGTGGACACATTCTAGTCGCAACCTCGTGGTAAAAAAAAGCCTCAAGTCAACGAAGCCTTTGGCTGTCTCATTTAGACTCGTCTTCCGAATCGTCAACACCGTGTGTAGCCGTCTTCCAAATGCTCTAAAGGACTCGTGAATGCGACGTGAACGAAGATGTCTCGTAGTTAGCTAAAAGTTAGGAGATTTTTAGAGTCGAATCGGGAAGCAGACATACAAGAGGTGGCAAAGAAATTTATACAAGCTCGGCTTATGATAACCTTGGCACAAAAATGAGTTGTTCGAGTACATATTCGAAAAGTCTCATTAGAAATTCTTCCAGTAGGTACACATTTTTTGACATCCTGGAAGACATCCTTCTAGTGGGTTTTATCTTGTTTTGTAAAGCAATAGGAGATGCGAATGCAAATTTATTGGCATGTTCATATGCGAGGCTTATAAAAGATTTTTCTCTATAAGAAATTTTTATTAGTGAGAAACTTATATTTTAGGCGGAATAATGTGTCTGGCTTCGAGTGCCTGGATTGGCTACGTTCCTGTTAGTAACTGCAAGAATTAGGCATCTGTCCAGCTATGGTGCAAACAACTGACTCTAAAATATTTCAGTCGACTTTGTATTAAAACAACAGACGCACACACACACACACACATAAGAATAAGTGCGGAAAGTTAACTGACGTCGCTTCCACCAACGTGG
>MNPL01018080.1:3342-22112 GCA_002081605.1 Tropilaelaps mercedesae | reverse complement strand
CACACACACACACACACACACACACACACACACACATATATATATATATATATATATATATATATGAAAGAACGTACATATATGCATAAATGAATCATCCGATCGTGGTCGCTACAAGTCGATTCCCTCTTTGTTCTTGTAATGAGCCATCCGAGTCTCCGCAATCACAAGCGGTCATGACAATGATAGTATTGGTAAGCTCTTGCTCTCTCTATTAGCATGTTAGCCAGATTAGCTGGCCTATTGCCCATAATGTGAGCAATACGGACTCTGTTGTTGAAGCTTTCTCTAAGCTGGTGTCTTCTGAGTACAAAAACCGCTTTAAGTATTTTACCAAGATTTTTCAACGCCCAACGGTTTTATCAGAAGAGTCCAGGTCTCCGCAAAGGTTCGTTGCTTACGGCACACTGTTAATAAATTTTACCTGTGGCACCTAAAAACGGGTTCCTAAAGATAGATTGCCGTTTTCTTTAGTATAGACGACGGCAACAACGAGCTGGCATATAATTAGCAAAAAGCTTCGGAGAAACTTTAATACACGTGTGAATTCAGTGGTGCCTCTTATGGTGAAGACAAGGAGAAGGACGAAATTCCTAGCAATCGGGAAGGTTGCTAGATTGACCTCACCCAGGAAATCGTGAACGAAGTACACCAAAATTTTGCACCACTTAGATATAGAACAATATGCTCATTTTAAATGCGAGAGGACATCCAATCGGAGATAAATGTCATTTGGGGTGCACATAAATCATCCTATTTTTGGCCCAAGTTAACGTTGACGACGTTTTGAAGGTTGTTGGGTCCACGAGGGCATCCTCAAACGTTGGCACTGTGCAAGTACTTACCAGCACCTTAACTTGATAAAGTTTTTCTCCACGTATCAGTTTGGTTTTTGTGGACGTTTTTGACTTCACAGAGAACAACCAGTTTTGCTTTGGTGCCTTTTGGACGTGTCGGCCGCCTTTAATTATGCGGCACTACTTTTTCTACAGGTGCTGTAGGGTTTAGGTAATAGTTCCTCTGCGGCAAGCTAGTTTCGCTCCTACCTGATAAACAGAAAGCAGACAGTTCACATATCTTTATCAACCTGATAAACTTTCTTTGCCTGAAACTTATATTGAGGATCGTTTGCAAGACTATGCGCCGATGACAGGTATCTTTATTTTCCGTGTTCACCCTTTAGTGATTCAATTGGGTATTCAGTCGGCTATATTCATTAAAAAACTGTATTCAAACCTTCAAAAGGTGACTACAGTTTCTGAGTCACTCAAATATGTATACATTGTATCTATTTAATTGAGAATATGTGGAGAAGTGAACTGACGTCGTTTTTCAGTTATCAGACCCCATATATAATGTAAAAGGAGAAGACTCGTTATAAATTTGACTAAGACTGCTACTACGCTGTTAGCGCCTATTTCTCTAGTGTATCGCTATGTAATCACACTGCCGGTATAGTTATCAGTCAAATGCCTTCTCCTTACGATGCCAAAGTGCTATGCCGTCATATCGGCGCCAGTGGAAGCCCATTCAATGATGGCGACGATTTTTCAGAGCTTATTCATTAGATTTTTGATAAGAACACACTTTTGTATTGAAATAATAGTGTGAATAGCCCGTGCCAGAGGTACGTCGCGTCAACCCCTCTTCGGTCTGATCTCTATCACTTGTTACATCTGAAAATCTGTGTAATTTTAAATTTTTCTCGTAAAGTTATTATAAACCCACGTTTTTCAATCATTCGTAATAAAATTGTTAGTGATTGTAAGAGGCGGACACTCAGTAGCACACGCAAGAAGTTCACCAGACACATCCCCGGAGCTACTTGTAATGAAAACCAAATCAAAAAAGTCGTTGCATGCTTCGGCAATTGCAATACCATCTGAGAGAAAAGTGTTATTTACTTTTATGTAGTCAAGTGTCTCTCTACCCCGTGTTCTTTTATGAGGGCATAAGAGAAGCCCTCTCGAGTTCTTGCAGGAGAGTGCAGATTCTTCCACGAGGTAGAAATCAGAGCCCACTAATTATTTTATCATGTCGTCATTTATTAAACACGCTTACCACGTGATCACGTAACGTAGTATGGTATCTCCTGTAAATACCCATCAGGCACATACACATGAGGGCGCAGGCTCGTGGTCAACGTTTAGGGAGTATAGCTTGTGATGAAATCCATACACGACGAATCCCACCACTACGAGTCGATTCGATCGATTTGAATCCCTCCACGTATGATCGTTAATTTCCCTGGTGTTCAGGAAACCAGGATCAATATCTGCGAACTTTTTCTTACAGCACGAGAGCATTTCTTTATAGGCGGAAGTCGCGGGGAGACCGAAGCGACTTCCGAGCTCTTCAATGAAGAGTGGAGTATTGGCAGGGAGATACACGAGCCTGTTTCAAGTCCTATGGCGTAAGACGAGAGCACGCTTGAGCTAAAACGTCTTGAGACGGTTCAAGGGCTCAAGGCCGGCCTAGTTTAGGTCCTCTCAAATGATTTCCACTTTGTATGCGGCCATCGACACGACTTTAAAGTAGAACAGGCGTAAGCCATTGAGATAAATAGAAGATGAGGGTTCATTATCATCGCCACCGCACACAGCGCTTTTCGACATCGTTGGGTGATGTAATCCAGGAAACAGGTGCTTCTAGCTATTAGTAGTAGACCCAGGTACGGGAATTTATCACATAGGTGATCGGATGGCCATCGTACTCAAGGTTGTCTTCGGCGGATACATGCCAACGTTTTCGCCCGATTGACAATTTGTCCAAGTGTAAGAGACGTAAGATGCAGCCTGACTAGGGTCTACTGAACTCGGAACTGACTGCACCCGTAGATGACCAGATCGTCCGCATATAAAATAACGTTGACCAAATTACGTTGATCAAATCACGTTTACCTTCAATCTGGCTTCAAGCTGGCAGGTTCATCAGCAGAACCAAGAACAGTAAAAAGCTGAGGTTCTCTTCCTTTGTCACTATTTTTGCGAGAAGGGGGAGCTTCGCGACTCCATTGTCGATTTTGATTTCCTATAGGATGGCCACCAGCAGGCTCAGGATGTTGGGGGAGCCCTCACCCGTGCCAAAGTCTTTAACAAGGTGATTTGCAGGGTAGAGTCAAAGGCCGTCTAAAAATTCACAAACACGCGAACAATGGTTGCGAAGGCTTAGCCCAAACCCGCTTGATGCCGTCCAGTAATTTCGAGCACGCTGTAGTGATGAAGCAATTACGTCTGAAGATATTTTGTTCTCTCGGAATAACTTCTCTGGCCTCTAGAAATTAGGAAAACCTTTTTGCCAGAAGAGACGGCAGAAATTTGTAGCGGACACCTCTCTTGGCTATGCCTCGCCAAGAGGGCGGCTGCGTTAGGTTTTTCTTGCCCTTCGGAATAACGAAGAGGTTTGCCTCGAGTCATTGCAGGCAAAGGGACCCACCAGGTCCCGCCGCTTTATTAGAGTACATTGCCTAGATTGCTTGGACTATGTCTTTCACCGAGAATTTGTTTTCCAGGTAATTACTAATTACTTAAAGAACGGGTAAGGTTATGAAGTTTTTTGTGATAATATTTGCTGACAAGTCAGCCCAATCAAAGCGGTTCTTGTTTTGATTAGGGTACTGCCGTGTGATCTTTTGGCGAGAAAAAGGAGCTTGGGGTTCTTGTATGAGGACTTAAAACCGACGATAATAAGAAATGCTACTATTGACGCTCATCAAGCGGAATGGACAAAGGCCAGACCTGGGGTACGGCCAAAGGAGCGTGATACTTCATCTTAGAGCATGGCCTGACTCGAACGGGGAGCATATGTAGAGAGTTGTTCAGGTGATGTCCGGTCAGTGACAGTGCCGCAATAAACGAATCGCAAGTTGTGCAGTAACGTTATAATACATTGAAAGGAAGCACACCAAGCTGAGATAGAATACACAAGAAAAAGGTACCATAAGTGGTGATGCACAAAATATACAAGATAATTAGCAACATTGGTTAGAAAAATGTCGTTACCTCTCTTCTAAACTTTTTTGCTGAAAAGAGTAGTGAATGTAGCTCGTAAAAAGACGAGTGCTAGGCAGCGTGCAGACTACAAACGAGTATATGGCGATGAGATTTTCGACGGCAATAGGCATCGGAAGAGTCCGTCGTCAGATGCGGACGTGTCTTCGCGGGCTTGTCAGCAGTGAAAAGAGGAAACCCGAGATATCCTTTACGAAGCTCATCAGTTTCGGCCACCGCGGGCTTCCGTTATTTCAAATTTTCTTGAGTATTTATGCTGCTCATGTTTATAGGAGATGCGGGCTTATATACTCGTATAATGAGGAGCAGACGGTAGTTCAGTGCCTATCGCCTTAGGTTTAGCTTTAGACACTTGCGCTTTTGTCAGGGATGCAAAATGCAAGTATGGTGGATACAGGCAAATAATAGTAGAAGAATCGTATAGCTTAGTCACAGCAGTCAACGTTGACTGAAGGTCACAAACTAAAAAAAACTACTTGAAATTTTAGCATAGTAGAGTATTGGGGGGCACTGTATAATCGAACGGAGGGCGCTCAGTAGAACTATAATATAGCTTAATGGTCTGATGGCAAGGTCAACTTCATAAATTAGTCATAAATTAGGAAAACCGTTTCTCTCTAAAATTATAAGATAAAAACTGTTGTTTCACATTCCCTGTTCCAGACTAGGTAAGCTAAACTTCAAAATGTGCCGCTCTCCGACTGTGGAATCAGTAAAGGCAGGCATGCAAACAATGCGTGAAAGGAGGAAGACGGGGAAAATGAAGAAAGGTGGAGGCCGTAGAACTTGGAAGGACCAGGGCTGGAGGAGGAAAGACCCTTAGGCTTTGCACGGAGAAAGGGGCCACAGGAGGAGATAAGGCAAAACGCCTACAGGGTACAGTAGGCACGATCAGAATCAAAATAGGGGAGGGGTAGACAGATCAAGCCGAAAGAACTAGGCTTAAAACCGTTAGGAGAAGAACGACGGGAATGTTGTCATACACCTATCTGTAAGGATAGAGGGCGCTACAAACAAAGGCGTCTCAGGAAGGACTAAGATTGTTTCCTTTACGAGGGGCTAATATACCCGATAGGGTTTGTTGGAATAATAAGAAGGGCCTATGACAGGGAGCTCTATAGAAGATGGAGGCTTATAGACATCTGAAAAGTAAAAAACTTGTGTATTGGTGGGATAAGGGTATTAAGCTATCAAAGGAATACATCAGGGCAAGGAAAGCGCTTACTAGGCGCAACGAGGCAGCATCCTACCTGATAAAATAAAAGGAAGCTATAGGGAGGGGTACAAGGCAAAGAAAAAGTTTCTTGAGTGGGCTATACAGGAACACTAAGACTAGGTCGTGGAAAGACCTTCAGAATTTTGTCGAAAGGGGTGTCTGGGGCTTGCTGTATAGGGTGTCTGGAAGAAAGGTAGGGAAAGGGGCTTCTACTGTCCCTCAGGAACGTTTGGCGAGAATCAGAACATATTATAAATAAAAGGCTGATAGGCAAAATCAACAACAAGAGATGCCTTTGCGACTTTCATGGGCTTCGGAAAAGTAAATCCTCCCTTGAGCCTATCCGGCGGGTCTGGCGGCAGAAGATACAACGAAACGAAACTCGTCCTCGTGATTCTACTGGATATTAGAAACGCCTTTAATTCGATTGGATGAAGGGAGATAATGCTCGCGTTTGAAGAAGAAGGAACCAATATTCTTTCCAGAATCGTAGCGGTGTTCGACGCCACAAGACGCCTCTTGGTCTCGAAAGGAGAATCAATGTCTACGTACGCAGCTCCAATATGGGCAGACTCTGCTTTAAAGACCGAGACTAATAGGAATTCATTGTGCCGAGCCCAAAGGCTTCTGACTATGCTATGCAAGGCACCGTTTTCATGGAGGTCCTTGTCATCTCGGTCGGAATTTCCCTCTGAGCGCTCCTGGCGAGCGAGAGAGCAGAGCTGTCTTTGGACAGTGAGTGAAACTTACGGGCCACCAAAACGCAACCCGGGACCGGTGGAAAGATGAGTGGCCGAGAGTCCAGCCTGGACGGAAGGTCAGAGGCTCGTGGGCAAAAAAAAACTTATTCCAGACCCTGGTGAGTAGTATGGAAATGACTAGGAATTCACCCACTAGGTGATCCAACTTTACAGTGTCACGGTCACTTTCTGAATTATTTATGCAGAATCGAAAAGGCTCAACAGCCACTTGCGTACACTGCTAGGGGGCATTGTTGACGACGTCAACGACACGGTATTCCGATGCAAAGCTTTGTCGGGGCCAAAAAGGGCAGGAAGTCGTAATATTGCGCGACTTTCTTTAGCGGAGTTTTTCAGCAAGATGATGGACTCCGAAAAGTTTAGAAAGCCAGTAGGTGGCTCGAGTAGATTATAATGAATGAAGATAAGAGAACGGACCAGGGGTTAGAGGAAGACGAAGCAGGGCTTGTAAACGGTTCGATTTCGTTGCATCCGACGCTCCCTCCGGCTAACTTGGGAGCATGCTCCACAAACTTTGGATGGATCTTCGAGGTGATGCGATAAGCTTTCCAAGCCATTCGAAGGGAAAGAGAACAGTTAATTAGTGGGGTCTTGAGTCCCACACATGATCCCATCAGCGTTGGTACCAAAAACCAACAATACAAATAAAGAATTTTACAGACATACCCGGTATGTCTGTAAAATCCTTTATTACTGAATTGCGCTTGCGTGGCTTATACATATCAACTTTGTTTCACTTTTACGTTGCCAGAAATTCAAAGTATATACTGGAGATTATGTTTCTAAGATAAAATGGCGGGCAGCTGACCTTTTTTGGCGGCTTAGAAACTTAAGATGAGCACCTTGCTTCCCAACTAGGTATTTGCCAAGCAGTGTGGAATTCCCACTGAGGGCAAACCTGCCACACTGAAACTCACGCTGCACGACACAGCATCTCTAGAAAAACTGGGGATATCATTACTTCAATGTGAGCATGAGCTAATGAATGTAACAGCGGTCAGCTGGATCAAATTGGCCAGAGACCTTACTTAAACATTAATCCTTTACGAACTTTTAGTTCTCTTTCCCACAAAGGCGCATTTATCGCATTTATCTTATTTCCCCAAGCACCAGCGTCATTTACTATTTTGTTGAACAGATATTTAAGGGGAGGACTTGCAGTTAATGGAGGGGCGCGCGTTGACGACCAAGCCTGACTTTCAAAGATCGTGTGTTCGCGCTTTCTAGTTGAACAGCCTCAATTCGACCTATCGCTCCTTACACTCATGTGATCATCTTTCAACTTTATTGCTGTATCGTATGAGCAATTTGTCACAAACTGTTTATTTTCGACGGCTGCCCTGTTTGGCTCCCTAAACAGCATAATTTTCGGCCCAAGTTCTACTCTCGTGGCTTCTTCCAGGTCATTTCATTTCTTTCATTCATAATTTTGTTTGTGGCGTGTCCGAAACATGGCCCTGTTTGTCCCGGATTTCCTCAGCTGGTAAGATTTGCCGTTGCTGGTAAGATTTGCTGTTCTTCTGGCAAAAGTTTTACTGTTTTTCTGGATTTATGAAATCTTTATTGTCAGTTTCTTGTCCAACGTGCCCCGTTCCTCTGCTTAAGGTGCTGACCTTTTCCTTTTATTAAAACTTAAAGGTGAATTAAATCAACTCATTTCTCTCCTGATGGTCCCTAAGAGCAATTGCTTCTCGAACACGTTTCGCGCACTTGGATTGCATTGTCAAGGGGGCAGGAGAGAACAATCTAAAATTGTAAGCAAAATTCGCCCTAAACAAACGTGTGACTTCGCTTGACCCCATTCAGAGCCACTTGGGACGTGCGACCTGGCATAAGCCAATGACTCTTAGCTAACAGCTAATATCTTTTAGACACCGTGCCCTGCCTTGACATTGTTCGTACGGCACATACATCCCTAACATTAATTCTCCTTAATGCCATTAATAGGTGCTTGACGCTATATTCCACTTTCCCATTTCAATATTCTTTCTCTTTGTTTCTGCTGGTTTGTAAATTTAGTCATTTTGTCTCAGTCCCGTGTTATTGTTTGATTGTATCGTTGTGAAGATCAAATATAGTCTTCAGTTAGAGCGTATCTTATACTGGAACATTTTTAAACTCTGCCGTGTAGGATGGAGCTCCGTCCAAGTCTCACCATTGTCATAAAGACGTAAGTCGAATATATTAAATGATTGTTAGATTTACTACGAGATGGATATCAGTTAAAAGAGCTCTCTTTGTGTCCAGATCATAAAATACCGTAATTTTGTTGTCTGGCCGTTCCTATGGATAGAGTAAATAGGACATATCATCATCTCCTCCTCTCGTTTCAGAATTCACTCTGTACCTCCAGTACAGCGCTTTCATATATAGTCTACCACTATACCACTATTTGAAGAAAAAATGAGTATCAAATGTTGCATAAATATTGGCTGCGTACAATCTATCTAGAGTTATTAGAAACTATCTCGAACGTAGAGCGTAGAGGGTTTAGTTTGTGCACCAAAATCACTTCTACAGATATTTTTCCTTAGGCATGCCACTAAGCCTTTGATCCATTGCAACCAAGAGTGGCCTTAATTCATTCTAATTTATATGGAAGCCGTGACACCGTTCTACGATCTCTTCTGTAGTATCTTCTGTAGCAGATTATTAGTAGATTATTATTAGTTTTAAGAGCTACATCTTTAGTTTTAATAAAGGTAGTTCACGACGGACCTTATTTTTTTCTTCTTTGAACCACTGTTTTTGGCATGACTTGCCTTTCTCTGATACAATCGGTGCTACAGTGGGTCATTTTCTATGGGATTAGTGTATCAGTATTAACAATCTATAAATATTTATGTTTTAAATAATATTGGATAATTATGAGACAATATTCATTTTCATAGTTGTTTCACGAGAGAAGCAGAATAAGTGGCTTGCGGCGCTATCCGAGTAAATATAATTTTTGTATCCCGTTGTAAAGCTGCATGCAAGAATAGGCGCAAAAGGTGACGGGAAGGACAAATTTATGTGGTATTATGTACAATAATAGCATTTATATGGTAGATGATAGCAATAAGCACAGGAATAGAAGAATAACTCGTACCTAGGTCTTAAATACTAAAGCGATGGATCGGGGTTACCGATCGGGTTCCTTACCATATCCGACATGGTCGGCACCGCAGCATATGAACCCAGCAAGTGGGAGGGGTCAAAATTGCGTCCCTTTAGTACATCATATCTTGACTGTTTAAGCTTCTTCGAGCCCGAGTACTTCTTCCGCCGGCCGTTTTCTCAGACGGTTTTCTTCGTCGTCGCACATATGATGCAGGAGCTCCCAATAGTCGTAGCCCGCAGGTACGTTAATAGATTCTTGTAGTTAGCGTGAGGCACTAACTTGCCCCTTTCACCTTAGGATCTAGTATCACCTCGCGGCGCAGGTTAACTTCTTCCTGATGATTTTAAGCGGTTTCCCGTAGCTTGATATCGACAGCTATTCTCGGCAGCCACTTGCCTGTAGTTATCTCCTTATGTAAGAGAGTCCTAATCGTGTTGTACGGCGCCAGAAGTAGAGCAGTGGTCTCCGAATCGACGTAGTAGCCAAATTACGACATTATGAATGTTTTCTAAAAATTCTTCCGGAAGCTCGATCTAAACACAACGGAACTGTTGAGGAAGCCACACAGCAGTACCCTTGACGCCCTGCAAACGGCTCGATTTGAGTATGGTTTGACAGGTTGATCAATCAATGTCTTAAGCGGAAGACGTTAGACATTTGATTCCTACCGCTCACCTTCGCATATCTCAAAATATAAACATTTGTAAAAACCGCACGAAGAAATCATCAAAAGGCGTACTTACTTCAAGTACCTTAATGAATCGACTGCTTCGCAGTTTTGCTTGTACCTTTGGCGCTCCACTTCATTTTTACAAGCCGCTTAGCTTCAGGATTGATCGAGACAATTCAAGACCTTTTTGATTCTCCGCTGATTATTTTGTAATCAAGTTTTCCTGATGCTCAGAAGAAAGCCAATCCTGAAAAGGCTCGGTAAAACATCGGCCGAACTAAAATAAAGAAGATTCGACACTTTTCATTGTCTGTATCTTCGTTCGTTCTTCAGTCTTCACTCTTCTTTATCGTTTTACACCATAACCAATCCAGCCTTGCCACTGTAGGTTACGTTGGCAAACCTTAGCGAACAAATTGATTCTGTCATATCGATAGTCAGCCAAATAAATGCCTATTGATATGACACGTAGGAGTACTTCTAACACCAAATATAGACACCAAATGACTCAAGTCGAAAGAATCAAGTTTCCCTGAACTTGGTCAAATGTCATCAAAATTCGAGAACATCGCCGTAAATTAGATATACATATACAACCCTGGAGAATGTCCTTTGTATTTAGTAACAGCCTAGACATGTAGGAAGGCGGAACTGTGTTAGACGATGGACATGGGTGTCAGTCAGTTCCAGTTTCTTCGGGCTGAGGAAGCGTATCAAGTCGCCGTATACGAAAAGAAAGAAATGGAGGAGTTTCGTGCAAACCCAGGAGGAGGTTCTGGAAAAGCAAGTGTACCTCCTAAAAAACAAATAGGCCAACAGACCACAATGAGGCTTAAAAGAAGAGACTGGAGAGGGCGGAAAGAAAAGCAACTGTGTCAAGAAAAACCACAAGGCTGCAGCGTGCAGGGTAGACGAGGCCAGTTGTCTCATGCGCCGGGAGACCGAACATCACCCCGGGAGCTCACGCTGGCAGTCCACTTGAAAGCCTTCGAGGGGTTTACCAATCCGGGCATAGCGGAGGTGAGAGAAAGGAGGTGGCCGAGAAATCAGCCACACCCTGGGGGACAGAACAAGCTGAGGAATCAGCTCCGTCGGAAGAGACAAAAGAGGAGAAGAAAAAGGAAAAGGCTTATTGCACAAAAATGGTGGACAAGGACGGGTTCACCAGCACCTATGCAGCCGACAAAGTTTGAAGTTCTCCAGGTGAATCGCAACCGTACCGGTGTGGCGCACAAAAATTTACAGCAGAAGGTGCAGGAGAAATCCATCGGGCTCTGCCTCCTCTCTAAGCCGAATGTTAAGTATGCACGATGGTGGAAGGGACGCACACGGATCCAGCGGCAAATGCGGCTGTATAATGGACTGGGCAGACACCTGGCCTAGCTATAAGTGGTTCGGAAAGGATTTTACTTTCATAGAAGTGGAAGCAATGGGTGTCTCCTACTTCTGCTACTTTAGGCCGAATATTTTGCTCAACCAGTTTGAGGGGTTCTTGAAGGCAGTCGCGAATAGCATTGCGCTACACCGGGGCAAGACAATTTTATTACAGATCTCTTCAATGGTTGAGATGCCTCCTCTACCACCAACCAACCTGAGCAACCGATAGCAGAGCGCCGCTTTGGCTTTCCAGAGCTCAGGCGGGCACTCGACGAGAGCTGCTGGGATTTATCCACCGAGGAGATTAAGGCAGCCAAAATCTCTCAGTTCCTGACATCCGCTGTGCGGGGGCAGATCTCCCTCCGAGTATACACCCGTGACCGAATCGCAAGCTCAAGTACTGGGGGCCGTTTACATCTGAGGGGCCCCATGCGTGAGGCTACGTAAAGCAGTCACGAGAAAGCAGACCTGAGTGCGGAGAAGATACGGCGCGGAGGGTTTTGATGTGGGTTCGACGAGGAGGTCTCGCTAGATCGATATAAAAGTGCCACGCGGGAGTTCCATCACTTTATCCTGCGAAGTAAAAACCAGAGCTGAAGAAAGCTAATCGATGCCGTTAACCCGGATGTGTGGGAGGCTGCCGTAACGCACTGTGAGGAATAAGTTGCACTAGTGTGCCCTTTGCCTACCGTCGGAGGTTTTGGACGCCAAGGTCCGCCGACACGCGTGGAGAAAGGGCAAAGTAATTGAGGGAGACGGGGATATTTCAGAGGCGACGGAACACGAGATGGCGAAGACGGGCCCCCGGGAAAGCACTAGGTCCGCATGGAATTCCTCCGGTGGTTATAAAGCTCCTAATCAAGCGGTGGCCAAAAGCCTTGTCGACTCCGGTCAACAAGCTATTTGCAGAAGGCCGGTACCCGGCAGTACAGAAACGTGCGTCGCTGGTGCTAATTCCGAAACCTGAGGAAAGCACAGAAACGTCCTGGTCCCAAGACGTCTCACGACGAGATGGAAGCGTCGAAGTTCTTGCCTATGAGGATGATATCCCTGTCCTGGTGACTGCCTGTCAGCACAGCACACTACAGGACAGGGCCAATGAAGCTTTAGCGAATTGAAGCAAATTAACGAGTAAACGGTCCAAAACTATCTATAACTTGTCTCACAAAGGACCGAGGCCTGGATTCGAATGAGCTACAAGAAGACGAGGGAGCTTTGGCTGGAATTGGTTGGGTACCCCATTGCTCTGAAGAAAACGGTTAGGCGTCTGTACACTGAGTTTACTAACACCGCCGATGTGAAACCTGTAGCAGCCAGGGTCCACCGACTTGCTCTAAAACTGGCACGATTGGTACCTAGGGTCGATAGAGCAACCGATGGAAACATAAGGTTGTTGACGTCCGTGGGAGAGTCCATCGCCCCATACGGGCGCCCCGTATGGGGCGGCATGTAATTATGAGCAAAGGCGAATTATGACTATGCCAGGCCGGTACAGCGAACGCTGGCAATCACGGTAAGTCGGTTACATAGAGCTATGTCAATAGAGGCGGTATTCGTTTTGAACAAAATGGTGATAGCACTTGTTGATTGGAGCGCGGAGCTCATGTTCGCCCGTTGATCAGTCCGAACTGACAGCGAGAAACACCACCATCAACAAGTTGTAGAGTGGTCGTGCAGGAAACCTAAGGAACCTTATGCGACAACAGTGGCGAGCTAATTTATGAGGTAACCCGAGTCCTTACGAGTCATGAGCATTTATAGACCTATATGGTAATTGGGAAATCTGACATCAATAAATGCGTCTTGTGCGAGACTGAAAAGACGAACAACATTGAACACACGGTTCTGCATTGTCCCTCCATAGCCGAGGCAAAAGGGACTGGCATAGAGGGTTACCTCAGCCAGCATCGGTGAAAAAGGTACTGGCGTATATGAAGACCCTCCCGCGAACCTGACGGGACGGAACAAGATGGCTTAACGTTATCGTGAAAGGTAAGGCGGAACCAGAACAAGGTAAACGGGCCAGAGTTGCCGAACGATAGTTAGTGGAGTCCCCCGGAAAGGGAGGTCCGAAGAACTCCCGAGGAAGGAGCATCAGGGAGGACAACCAATTCTCCACTAGGTGATAAAGAGCTCTCGCGCCATCCTTGGAACGAGGAGTCGAATGCTGCTTCATAGAATGAAGTAAGGCAGTCGCCATCGTCGGGTACCGTAGGTCTGGTATTTATTTTCTCTCATGATCTTGAAGCAGTGTCATTGTGACCGAATCTTAAGAGGATTAAAGGAATGGAAGTTTGGAGGGTTTGTGAGTGTTCGCACCAGCCACTTTCTAGTTGCAGTGGCACATAAGCATCAAGCGTTTACTTGAATTTCTCCAAAAAAAACATGTAGGAAAGCGGTGAGTATCACACCTCGGTAATGCATAGTAAATCCTGGTAGGTTTAAGCCGTTTCGACATAATTGTAACTAACTTAGACCTTCTTTTTAAAAATGGTTTCAAAGCCAAGCCCATTTGATAGTTATTTTATAAGCAGTCTATGCTTTAACACAGACTGGACCAATTTTGAATCTCAATCGTTTTTGAGTTATTTCATGTAGTTTTTCTTTTTTCACAAATTTTCAAGCTAAAGTAAGAATCCTAATGTCCTGCAATAACCTAACCCTATTGCTTTTACTAAGTTGGCCTAGGGCCTAAAAGCACTTTATATGGGTTTTTAGACGATCGTTTACCTAAATCATAAATAATCTACTTCGCCAAAGTGTTTAATTATTTTTTTCTACTGATATTTATTTAAACATTCGCCTCTTATCAATGGCGAGAAGCATCAGATTACTGAGTGCGTATCCAGAAGTATCGCCATATGATTAGTCACCATAGAGTTGGGTGCGACACGGTTATCATCACGATTCGAAAAACAGTAATCATAGCCGTAGGACAGTACTGGGTTATCTGAGCACAGACTGAGTTGTCAGAGCTTAGATACTATCGTTTCGTATCATTTGATATCTTGGACTATTATTTATCCGACGTGAAGAATCCACGTTTCGTCGCAGTCATTTAAGAATAAGTAATCTCAAATAGGAGACGGCCCAGTTATTAATGGTAATTTTTGATCCGCAGGTCTAACTATGATCGTAGTTGCGACATTATGTTTGAAGCTCACTTCGCAAAACCTAGGACTAAAATATTTAAAGATGGTTAGAGTTTTCTGTAATTTTGTTAAGGTATTGCCTTCCAAAATGGCTAATTGTTAAAGGATTCTCGGAAAAGCGCTTTCAAGGCGTGCCAAGAGGAATAAGCTTTTGGTGAAACATTGGGAGCAACAGCATTAAAACGGAAAGTTACACGAAAGCTCCGTAGTGACTAAGTCGGAACAGAGCTGCGAAGGTGTGCCGTTGGTAAAGCCTTGTGAAATAACCAAGTGAGGACAACACACCGAATCGGCTAGACTATGGACCTTGAAGCCGAATTGAAGACGAACTGTTTGTAAATACACAGTCGCGAGGCGATCAAATAGAGCCCTCGGTCCGTCACGAACAATTCAAGTTTGAAAGTATTCGGGGTTTTGTAGGGAACATTTTCAATTGTTTTGTCACACTTCTGTTATATTACCTGCATATTTCTGTAATTTGACTATTGAATTATTTTTGTATAAGCCTGTATAAAACAAACAGGGATAGTGAGAACGGTAGTGGTTAGTTGAATATGGCTAAAGGTCTTACGAATTTTTGGGAGGTGACTATTTCTATAAAACCAATAGTTAAAAAAGTTGGCTTTGATTAGTGCCTTGTTATCCTATTGAAATTCCTAGTTAATTCATAATCAGGCTTTTTTGAACAATTTGGAATCAGTCACAGATTTTACTTGACAGTATCTTTTCTGATTAGAGCCCGCCAAAAGAATATAATTATTCGATATGAGTGTAATGATCATAAGATTGACGATTTTCGTCATTTTCGGATTGCAGCATTTACGAAGTTCACGAATTGTCGAAATTTAAGACAAGTTGATATAGTGGACGAATGAACAGTCTATTTAGAATATTCAATGAAGCTTTATTAACGACTTGAAGATTCGTTCAGTACGCACTCGCGGAAATGTGTGCGTGTGTGTGTAAACATGTGTACGTGTGCGTGCATGCGTGTGTTTGTGTGTGTGTGTGTCTATTCGTGTGTATGAGCACGTGTGTATGTATGCCTGGGTGTGTTTGTTTACGTGTTCTTTCGTGTGTGTCTGTGCGTCTACGCTTGTTATGTGTCTGTGCGTCTACGCTTGTTATGTGTCTGTGCGTCTACGCTTGTTATTTGTCTGTGCGTCTACGCTTGTTATGTGTCTGTGCGCGCCTATGTACGTTTGTGTGCGTAACTACTATGATTGTAAATGTTGGTGTAATTTTTGAGACAGTAGCAATATTGGCAACAAGTTTAGCCATAATTATTATATTTGACTGTATGAAACAGATGTAGGAAATTGGCGTAATACCTTTCTAATATTAACTGTTTATTTTGAAAAAAGCGGAGCGATAAATCGTAGAGGACAGCTTGAGCAGAGGAAACAAACATGCGTGCAAACGTTACTAGCGGTATAGCTATGAATAAATAAGTAAATGTTAACCAAATTTTAGTTTTATTTGGAATATGAGTCACATGGCTACAATCTCGTCAGGCACATAGTTTCTTCTGATACAAGCGTTTCAGCAATCCCTAATAGAAGAAAGATCGCTGGGGCGGCAAGTAAACGCTTGCCATGATAACACGTTTTACCAATCTGTATAGCACTCACTTTACAACATCTTTTAATGCCGCAATCATTATGTTTAACATGTTAGATACTAGGGGTGTCAGTGGACGTAATACGAATAGCGGTCCTATCTTAAAGCAGGGAATTAAAACAGCTTTATAGCTTATTTTGCCATAAATATTTAGCCTAGCAATCTCACCTACCTTCCGCGGAAAAATTGATAAACTACAATGCACTAATTACTATTTAATTACTCTACGCTGGAAAAAAGAGGATGAAAATTGTTTCAGTTAGGCACACTAGTTATGGGATGAATAAGATTTGAATTATTCATAAGTACTCCGGAAGTTTAAAAACATTATTCTAATACATTTACATTTGGCCATATACCATACAACAAAAACACAAAAAATATAAAAGAAAACAATGACTGGTTTAATTATTCATTACACACTAAATATGCGAATGAACAATATTATGGGAGACTTGAACAGCCAGATGGTTTTCGAAATTATATTCCATCACCTACGCATATAAACTATCTACAATCTGATTTTGATTAATTTACTTTTCAACTTTAAGAGAATATAGTTCAGTGGTAATGAACATGTTCTTTTAGTGACTCCATGCATAGTATGTCGGTTTCTGAGTTTTGAGAAAAATGAAAATGACGATAAATATAGCAACTGCCACCAGGGTGGGTAGGACAACTGTCTGCATTTTCCGTTGCATATCCTCAACATCCTTTCGGCGTTCGTCCTTCTCTCTCTTCGTTAACTTTGCTTTGCCACTTTTTGTATACTTCATAGCTGAGAGACAACACAGCGTCTGATGAGACTCAACCGTGTTTGAGATATAGAGACAATACTGAACGCGGTTCGGTCCTTCTGCGCAAAAAACACATTGTTACATGAAGCAATCATTCCTTGACTACGAACAACCACACCAGCAGAATCCAAACATATTGACACCATGGCTAGATTAAATATCGTGGAGGAACCATAAAAGGAGCGTTTCTGCAAAGGCGCTCTTATTTAATACAGTCGGCCATATCATAAAAGTAGCGCCAATTGTTTTAAGCTAGTATCTCAATAAGTGCTTTTACAGTAACTTTATTTAATACCGAAAACAAATTCATTTATGGACAAATAATTAACCACGAGTAAGTTTCGCCCGTCAGAAGTTCAACTTGACAGACTTACCATCCTCCACCCTCACACATATTATTTTAACCTCACAGAACACAAGATGTGTTATAACTCAAGCATCTCCAGAATTCACTTGTTTAAAATGCCTCATTTTGGTATCACTTCGAACAGCATTACCAGGTGCACATTACATCCACGACTAAAACGAAAAAAGCTTCCAGCGGATTTAGTTTAAAAGCATAGCAGTTTCTTAAAGCGCAAAACATTATCAGCGTATGCACCTGTTACGCATCAGTTATTGCGCTGCCTCACCGATTGTACACAGGAGATGCCTCTCCAGGCGCCGGAACTCTCAGCCGAGGTCACCTGGTATGGGATCACTTCGTATTCGTCTGAAACAAATTTGTTGCGTTAGGCGTTTCGCAACGACCGATTTCAAAGCGACAGGATAGCCGTCAAAAACAGCTTAACGATCCCGTTTATCGGAGTCACCAAGAGATATATATGTTGGCCGTGCACTCTCCAGTGCGTGTGGAGGCAAAAAGAAGAAGTGGATTCAGACAACTAAAGTCAACGTACAAGTTATTTCTCCACTCAGAAGTTTTAGTTGTTAAATTTGTTTCTATTGGATTGCATTCTCCTGAAACACAACTAAACGTATCTCTCATTCTTCAACGATGCTCACGTTGCCACTAAGCTTTCAGAAACCTAATAGTGTCTCTGTTAGTTAAATCGAGCCTTCTCTACTCCAATTTGGCCATTGCTGTCATCATAGAACGTAGTAATCGTGACGTAGACCGAATTCCAGTAGCGGCTGTAGCAGCAGCAGCAGCAACCCGCCACATCTGGTGTCTGTTGGCGCAATTAAGTGTCAGGCGCCTTTCTGTCAGATTCCTCTGGCCGCACTGGGCGTGGGTAAGACAAGCGAGTTACTTTGTCCGATTTACTTCACCGTTTGACAAGCTTCGAGTTAGCTTTCCTTGCCATTTGCGCAAGGTAATGAATAACCAGGTGGGTAGGAGGGTGAGAAAACGCTCGGATAGACCAATCTTGCCAAAATTTTCGTAACTAATACTAGACTGTGCAATCCTGCTTGAAATTGCCCCATAATGTATACAATGAATGTAATAAAAGTCCATCACCAACGGGTGTTCTTAAAAAATAGGTGTTTTTGAAAAGTGCATTTGCCTGGGTAATATGTACTTCACGCTGAAAGCATGGCTATACCATTAAAACTCACGCTGCATTGATCGTCATGCTTTCAATGCAAATCTCCATTTAGTAGTATTTTAAGCCGAAGTTGGTGAACGTCCAAAGACAAAACTGGCCGGGAGGCCCCTATGTAAATCATTGTGCCTGTGACACCCTAAATGTCGTATAGCACTCAAGTTAATAAGAAAACTCATCATGAAATTAACCAACTAAGTTGCAACTCTTCCAAACCTTACAAATCCCACCACTCCGGATGAAAACGTCCTATTAACTTACTTAAGCTGTTCAATCGGTGCAGGTCCATTCAGTATTCCCTTTTAAGAACTAATTCTTTTTTCGGCTAATGTTGTGTGATATAAAGGAACGACTTTAACCCAAGGAATAAACAAAAACTAATGTTTTCGCAATGCATTTCGATATTGATGACGCATTTTAGACCACCGGTATAACTTTTTTATGAATGATTTTTTGAGGTTGGTTCCCCTATACGTTCTTTTTTTACGTGTTTTTTGTTGAAACTCGATTTTGAAAA
>MNPL01018057.1:14665-29493 GCA_002081605.1 Tropilaelaps mercedesae | reverse complement strand
GGGGGGGGTGCATTGGACACGTTGTATTCTATCGCGACTATATCGAAGTCTTAAACATTGTTCGTTGTTTACTCGACCTACTGTCAAGCTTGTACACCGGATCGTTACACTTTGTACATGCATCCATTTGTCTAAGCTAATACATCCGTACACAGGAAGTCCGTGATTATGGAACGCATAACGGAAACGCATTCGCTTTTCTTCTATGAAGCTCATGCCCATATTTCCATATTAATGCATACAGTTTGTAAGATACCGAAAAACCGAAATTTTCTCCTATCAAGATGATGCTTCAAGTAGGGAAGAGGGAGGCTGCGAGCCGTTTCATCCTCTCTTTTGCCAGCAGTTGGTTGTTTGAGAGTCGAATGCATCAGATTCTCGACAAGGCTAACTAACCTAAGCGTTCGTAGCTCTCGTATTGCTGACTTAAGTCGTGCGCGTGCGGCCCCGTATCCGACCGGAAGCTCGCGTGAGTGTCTCATATTGATTGCAAGCTTCTCTGGATCTATACGAAAAGTGGTCGACGGAGGTCGTTCTAACAAGCTCACTCCGCGCAGAAATGAGTCCAGTTGATCGATAAGCAATGGCCGGTGACTAAAACATTCAAGGCTTGAATGCAAATGCCTAAATAAGTTTGTACAAGAAACAACTCGACTGTGGCCGACTTCGTCGTGAGCTACAGAGTTCGTGGTTCTGATAAACCACGCTGCTGCCATTGGTAAAGGGCAATGGCGCTGATCATGACAGCCTCTACGAGAGGATGGAAGGAGTAGAAGAGGTTTATGAGACACGGAAATAGGCAGTCTTTATAAGATAGCGATAGTTGCCGAAAGCATTGCCGGCAGCATTCCGAATAGAAAGAGAGAGGAATGACGATGAAGAAGCAGTCGACGATAACGCGAGAGGCTAATATTTACTCTCATAACAAATAAGCATCTTAAGAATGGTAAAACTAAATTGTGACAGACTGACAGAATAAGAGACAACGTTACGAATAGCACACACACACACACACACACAAACACATTTTACAATCATGGCAGAAATTAGTCTAATCAGGGCTAGAGCTCTGCGGAGTATAGAATATTTTTTGCTAGACAAGATGATTAATATAGCTCTTCCAATGTTGATGAAATGAACATATTCAACTAAACACGTCTGTTGTGCTCGTGGGAACTGAAGCATCCGAGTTTCACTGCCCAGAACCCATAACATTGGTATTAGCAGCGACTCGCCCTGGCCCTGAACTGAACGTTTCTACATTAACGATAGCGAGCTACAGCGTGCGAGTGTTTAGTGACGAATGCACAAGTGTGGCTAGATGTGTTTCGCTCGTATCGTACCGACTCCTTCGGGCATGGCATTCCACTGAAAGTCGAATGTGTTTGATGTTTCCTCTTGCAGCTTCTGGAAATGCGTTGTGTCTGTAATCGGAAACCGAAGAGCGACCAGAGAATGTTCTGTTAAACGGCAGGTTCCAGGCAGTCATAGTCGGCTATGTTATGGCGTCTAGACGTTCTACCTATCGCATCTCATTGTTGGCAAGGTTCGCCTGTCAAACGCCGAGGTGCTCGACTCATGCCGATAGGCGGCTGTTTGTCTGCTCATTTGACGCAGCAATCGGTTCGGCGGTACTGCAATTGGCTACGCGCTTACTACTCGATTCGAACATCAAATGCGTGTCCGCGCACGCGCCGATACCGAAGTGGCGTGACCACTTCACATTGTGAAGAAGAGAATTGCTAGGTTTCGTTTTTGTGAAACTACGGCAGTTTCAGGTTTCTTTCAGACCGCGAGTCGCAGTACAACCAAACATGACACCAGCCTATATTTAAGCTTTGATAGCTGGTACCGTTAACAACGCGAAAATGAAACGCAAAAAACGGTTTGGTAGTCGCTTATCTTAATGCCATAAAATGAAGCACCGTTTCGCGTGGATCGTCTAATGCATTTTTCTACCTCGCTAACAAGAAGTTACATAAGAGTTCCCACAGAACACTGGTACAGTGTTAAGTCAGCGAAGCCAAGCGAATTCAGTATAATGTAAACAAAAGTATAGTCCTTAGGCTGTAAGTGGTAATGTCGACTACAGAAGAACACCTTACGCGCACAACAGAACTCTAAAAGCGGAGAGCAACTTGGGCATTGCGCTATTAGTAAATCGAGCTAGTCCCTTGCATTGGCAATAGAAGGGAATAGTATCCAAAAGTGCAACAGCGACAATGGTTTCGGAAAACAATGGGAAAATTGTAGCATCCACGTTGGGAAGTCAACAACCAGCCAAACCACTCAGAATCACGTTACGGTCTTGCAGTTAAGATAAGCAAGCTCGGATGTTAATACAGACACCGAACTATTGCGTAACACAATGTTCCGTTTGTTCGCGCATTGGGGAAAGAATTTAAATAATCAGCTGTTGTTGTTGTTGTTGTTTGTAGCTTAGAACGGTACACGACTAAATTTAAAAACTTATGAAATCCAAATTTGAATTGCTGTTGATTGAAAATGTTTTCCCTATGCGTGCGTTCTAGCTGTATTGATTCAGTGTTTCTCACAGTTTGTTTGGCAGAGGGCCAAACAATTCTAAAGTCAAACGTCGTTTTAAGCCTTCTAAAGTTCTAAAGTTCTTCTCTAAAGTTTGTAGTACATCACCATGGTATAATACAATACGTTAAATGTAGAGAACGTCATCTTTCCAAAGCTTGCGATAAAAGACGACGAGTCGAAACAAGGTGAAACACTCTACTTTCAACGCTTGGTCGCAGACCCGTGTTACTCGAGCGAAAATTACCACAGAGGAATAAAAGTTCCCTACCTTTCGACACGACACGCAAAACGGAGCTTTGCATGGAAGCTATGAAAAAGTACAAAATGCGTCTCTCGTATTTCCTCGATCGTAAAGAGTATTCTGCTCAAGTGACGCCTGCGTATGCCATCTCCTCTCATCTGTCACTCGCTTATTTCTGGTCAGATATCTGACAAATAGAAGTGGTTTGGTCGGCTACGCCGTGCTGGCCGTCTAGACAACCGCCAGCCTACTGTACCACGTCTGATGACAAAAAATCTATTGCAGCGGCTGCGGCGTCTGCCGCGAAGTGAAGGAAATCGCTAATGGTGGAGTGAGCAATGCTAGAGCTTAAGTCCGATATGGTTTAATGGATATGCCTTGATCTAGGCAAGTGGGGAAAGAGGAAATACAGGTGAATGGACGATAGGTGAGGCAGAGAAGTGTTTACAGTCCTCTACTCGGAAAACAGCAGAAAACGACGATGATGACGAAACACTTCTTAGCATCATCCTGTTATTCGTCAATTCCTTGCAACTTCTTTTGCCCTAAACTTCAACTCTACAGCGTTTTATGAAGATGTTTCATATTACGCTGTCGTGCACCTAATAACAGGCAATTCTGTCTTAGGCGTATGCCGGGCAGGTCTAGCCTAAGTCACCTGCATTAAATTGTCCGAGTCCCTTGCGTCGAAACAGACGGGGATTTGTCATTTCACACTCCCCCTGCCTGGTTCTGGTTGTACTCATCACAATTGAGCGCGTCGGGCGCTTGTTTATTAATCGACTTAGATACACTCGTCCCCATCGCGTCGTATCCCTCGAGCGTGTATACAAATACTTTTAATAATTATATTCTCGTCCATCATGTGCGAGGCGTAAAAAAACTTTAACTGCTTACGGTTGTAGCATAGCAGTAGTTCGGCTTCATCGTCTTCATAAATGTCCAGTGCGGTGACGAGATGTAGGCGTTCCACCTTGTCAAGGTTGTGGAGTCGTATCGCCTCGCCCGTCTTCTCGTTGATTAGATCGAATTGATGGCGGTATCCGACGCAGATTTGGTTGTCAGCGCCGGGACGCGGACTATCAACCAATGTGCAAATGACTGGAGCCTCGTTCACGTTTAGTTCCTGGCAAACGGTAGAGTAGGAGAGTGAGACAGAAAGAGAGAGAGAGAGAGAGAGATCTGTTTCGACACGAGACATCTGTTTCGTGACGATCCTTAGGATGAAACTCTAGACTAAGCTGCGTGTACGTAAATAGTAGGAGATCGTGTAGAACGGGGATTGCCATGGTAATCGCATTAAGTTTTCACACTATTCTTTAGACATAACACATACATAACACTCAATACGTATATTCCAATACATAACACATATAACTCCCAATACATAACACATATATAACTCCCAATACATAACACATATATGCACACACAGACACACGCTTGTCTTGGCAACGGCCACGTCGGTATGAAGTGTTTGCAAGATGCTCAACGTTCAAGGGTTTGATTGCTTTGCGCCCCGCCAAAATAGAGGGAATTTCCATGGCGTTTGTTTGAGAGCCATTTATTCTGGCTTTCATCACGTCGTCATAGCCTGGATACTGCGTTCGTACGCCTAAGATTGTCCTATTAGAAAATTTAGACAATGATCGACTATCTGCGTATGTTTCAGCATTACAACATATATAGAAAGGCATCATTAACCAATGTTTGCTTCAATTTCTCCTTTAGTCACCATCTCCCAGGTGACGGCGAACCCCCATGCACCCCAGGTAATGCGCCAGATGTTCCGATTGGCTGTCGTACGCGGTCTACTTTGCGATAAAAATAAAGCATAGCACAACAATCCATGTGCAGCGCCCACGGTGCTACTTCTGTTACGAGATTTACAGTGAACAAGAACGACCTATCACGTAGATAAAAAAAAAGTGGAATTCTCAAATGACACATGAATAATACACTTCAATGAGGTGAGTTACGTATTTCGCTAGGATGCGACGACTGGCACGGAAAATAGCTCTACTCTAGAAAATCCACAACGGGAAATGTGCCTGTTTTGCATGGGCGAGCCTATATTTCGGATGCGAGACAAAACGTTTGCGTCCTTTTGACTGCTCGGAGACCTTTATTAAAGTCTGAAAGGTTAGGCACTGCTTTCGAGTCTTCCTCGCTGGGCGTATTCGTACAAACGTATGTTGTCGGTTATTCGGGTGGGTAGAATCATATTTGCACTGCGCAGGTGCTGCTCATGCATCACGATATTTACCGTTGCACGTTCGAAATGTGAGAGGAAATAATCCATGGTGGGTTGTATACTTACACGAACAAGCTGGAAGCCGTCGACAGTATCGGTGTCCGAGGCGGCGCACCAGGTCGTCCACGCTGCTGAGTGGCGCCACTGCATAACGAGCAACTTCCGGCCAACGCAGACCGCCATGCGTAAGTGACTACCGCCGGGACGACTCAACGAGTAGAGGTGACATCCCTTTGTGCGCTCCAGACGATGCTCTGCAACGAGATCGCAACTGTCGAAATCCTTTAGAAGTTCGAGCTAACAAAGCAAACGAGATCAAACCGGTTTAACTGCACGGTTATTGTGTTTATACTGAGCGCAGAAAAACACGAAGTTTTTGCAGTGTTTCTTTCAATCGAAAAATGTCGACCTTATTAAAATTAGCCGCAAACCTGTTTTCCGACAGAAATTAGTAAAGTTGCTTCAAAATGAATTTTTAATAGTTAAAAAATAATACCTAGTTGAAATGACAGTTGGCATAGTGGATTTGGAAAGGAAGATATATATCTTCCTTTCGTAAAGCGTAAGCGTAAAGAGGGCAAGTAAAAACATTTGTTTCAACGATACTCGCGCCTGATACATTATCGCCGCGCGTAAATTCCCGCAGAAGGTGCTCCATCTGAGGCTTACACAACATGTTACCTTAAAGATTTCAATACCAGCCCAATATCCACATAAGCCCAGTTCATATCAATAACGCTAAATGTGTCCTATATAAAGTAACATTTCCGAGAACAACACCTCAACCAGCCTATTACCGTGCCTGCAGAGCCTAATAGAGTTGTTGACATATTTCACAACCGACTTAGGTGTTTCTTTGCGAAACGTAATAAATGATTGCTTAGGCATTAAGATATATTGAAGAAGTAGATGTAGCTGATCGATTTGGCGTATTTCCGAAGAGCTATTTTTCTTACGAATTTATTGGATTTGGTCAGTTTGAAACGTTTTACAGAACGACGAATTGGCTCCATTGAGCTCATTTTTCTATATTACGCAATTTTTGGTAATATAAATGAATTGATAACGTTAGAAATTTTGGTTGTCTTTATTGCTTCCGCTGTTGTAAATGTTCATCGAGACGATCTGTTTCCGACTGCGTGCGGTACCGCGACATATCTCCGGCTTTTTCGACCTGCGTATTGCCTTTCTCGATAGGCCTAGAAACGCACGAAGTTTCCCTGATGTCGCTCGCATGGAGCGCATTCACGCTCTACGAAATACAATTTTGAGCGCCTATTATGAATATAATGGATCCGACACCGCACGTCACAGACACATTTCTATGCGTTAGCGGGTCTGTTCCTGTATATAATGAATTGACTTTGTGTAAAAAACAGTAAAATTGTCAAACGGAAAGCGTGCACTCAACGGTTAAGCAAGCAATTGCACCTGTGGCAATAGCAGCCACGAAGAGCCATAGACCGCGACCCCAGGACGAGCAGCTCCGCTCCTGACATGACGTTGAATGGCATCGTTAAGGCTGGACTGTTATTGGATTATATAAGCAGAGATCGCGATGCAAAAAAATATCCAACGTTTGTAATTTGCTCAGGTGCGTGAAAGCAAAGAGGTCGAAAGGAGCAAAAGCAATGTTGGTGGCTGGGAAGGACGAATTGTTGCGAGGCGGTCGTAGTCGTGTTACCGTAATAAGAGCTATGCTAGCCAGTGGAAACACGTACTATTATTATCCTTCCTACAGGAACGGCCGGCCATATCTAGCTCGGCTCGCGTTCGGTATGAGATGAACGTAGGGCGAGAAGGGGGGTTTGGTTGCTCTTTCGTTATGATGCCAAACATTATTTTGTTCGCTAGCTATCTGTGTGTCCATTACAGCTGTAGGAGCGCGCCAATTGCCGGTTTAAGGGGTGTGGTAAGTTGGCCTTTTCCGGGATAATTTTTTCCCGGTCGGTCGGCCAACTCCGGCCATCTGTTGGACGACCTTCGTGCTGTGAGCAAAACTTTTGGTCGTCTTCGCTTATGTGAATATAAGTCGAGGATAGAACAAACGATGTTGGAGAAGATCAGGCTTACAGGAGAATTACTGCTACATCGCAAAGCTGTCGCCCTAACAAAGGACCGGAGAAGACGCAATGGTATAAATCGTGGCTGCTACGGAGTCAAGTGTAGCATAATGCTCAGAAACTAACGGCTCGGATCAAGTATGTGCTTGGTGAAAATGACATCACAGAGGCAAGCGGTGAAAAAGGGTGCGATTGAAGAAGGAGACAATTGCACATGCACTGAACGGAAGATAGGCGTGCGTGCAGCGCGGATTACAATTAAAAGAGCGTAGGGTGTCAGTCGTGTCCCGGTAACGTATATTAGATGGTCAAGCGTTGTCAACTTATTCATATCATAGTCATCATCATATCATAGTTCATATCATATCGAATAGTATGCTTGCCGTTATAATTGACGTCAGCTTTGTGAAGCCTTCTGCTAAATCTCAACGCGACAACAAAAAACTGCTAGCTGTATGTATGCCTTCGACTGTTAGCTGCTCCATTGGGTGTCACTAGATCGATGTTATGTTTTGCCTGGTCATGCATCAAATGCTATCTTCTCTAAGTATTACAACGCTTGAAGTTATTTCGGGAGCACGATTCATATATTCCGGAACGGTCTTTCCCACGATCCGCAAAAGAGATTTCGTATAAGGATACCGCTGCTCTCTTTGCAATGCGCACTGAACCGCTAGGAAGTTTTTCTCGTTCGTCTGGACCTAATGGGGTGGCGTGCCCGTTTGAAACATGCACGCTATGGTTCATAATCGACAGACTTTTCTCTTAAAGTTCTCCATGGCTCGATCGAATCAGTACCAACAAGGTCGACCTGCTCAGCGCCGCGTGCAACGGTGAAATGCGAATAACTCCAGACGCCGGTCGTAATAACGCTGAGATTTTTGGTGGGTTGACTTTAAAGCTTTGTATTCATTTCAACCGTACGGGCCCTAATAATGGATCCAAGGTGTTTTTTTTTATAATGCGTAGAATTCCTGTGTATCCTCCAAAAAGGACCGTACTAAACTCCACGTACATCTGTCCTCTACGATTGCGTAAGGCAATCTTAAGGCAAGTACTGTAACGTCTGGTCAGTATGCAACTGTGGAATTTGAGAATAAAAGAATCTAGGTCGTCCTTAATATGTAATAGAGCAATCCAAGTAAAAAAATTTAACCTCACAGGAATCTCAGAAGAAATTATGTGAGATAGCAACGCAAACCATAGCACAAAATACCGATAAATTACCGGTTTTACAGAACAACAGTTTAACTGCTAGCCTCCATACTAGTCTATTATCGCTAACTAATTTGCAAGATCCTTACGCAATTCCGAGGCCAAGAAAGGTCTGGCCCTGGTAAATGCACTTACACTGATGGTCTCTTATGCCATCCTACGGCGAAAGCATTCGAAAACAAGCCGAACTGTATATAAGGCCAAACTGTATTTAAGTCGATTTACTTACCCCTGAGGTCATGTCGTGTCTTGACAATATTGACTGATGGATCAATCTCAAAGTCTGACAAACGGAACACATGGACGCGTGAATCTCGACCGCGGTCTGTGCGCATCAGCAGAATGCCGTGAGCCTCTACAACGGACAGCTGCTTCACCTGAACGCTTTTGTCAAAGATCTGCCGATATGGAAGACCCTCTGCAAGATTTGGGGAATATGAGCACATACAAGATTTTACACGTTGCTTTTTTTACACGTATCTATACACGTTACATCTACCTAACTTTTTCCTATCATATAACAGAAGCAGGTGTTAACGTTACTTATTGAAAATCGACTCGTTTGAGTCGATTTTCTCATCTCGAATCATCGAATTATCATCGAATAGTACATTAATCTGCATATGCCGCATGAGTGCTGATGCCTTCACGCTAAATTCGTATCTCTCTTTACTCTAGACACTGACCGATCTTATCCGACTTTATTGCGATGACCTTCTGGAATTCAGATTTCTTCAGATGATCTTTTGGGAGATGGCGATGAAGGTTAGGTAGATCAGTACATTGGTTTAGATATATATATCTATATTGGATTAGATAGCTATATAATATAAATGTCCGTAAATTTGCTTACTGACAGTGATGCAATTCGATTCCTTTGTAATTTAGTACCTTTTTTTACAACACATGGTATTCATACTTTCCTTACTTTTGAGTCGTCGTTATATATAGTTAAAAATAATTTGTATTATCCTAACATTCACAAAATCAGTTGTTATTGAGTTCTTTTATTTTCTTGTCGAGAACCTAACGTAATTATAATTTATTTGGTATATAAGCAATGGCAGTTATAATAATCTTAGTGGCTACACTCTTGAACCAATTTTGAAAGAACAGAACGCGCACACAATAGGCAATTCGGACTTATCGTCAATTAATACCTACTCGAGTGGAAGTTTCTATCGGAAAACTTTACGTGGTCAAGTATGCTGTCACGTATGATGGATGTAAGGACTGTTTTTCACGATAAAATTTTACCCTGGCAACTATTTGGTTGATGTACTTTATTGAGGTTATATCAAATCCCAGGCGACAATTTTCAAGGGAATCGTTATTCATGTTGAAACTAATACAAATAGTTTAAATAAATACGTGTATTTTCAATTAAATTAATTTACCAATTAAAATATATAAAGGCTTTCACCAAAAGTCTCCAAATCATGAAAGTTCTTGTCTTGAAATGTTATCAAAAATTATTTTTGCAATATTTTTAGGTTGAATATTGCTCTTTGCAGTGTTTAGAAAATATATTTAGAGAAATATTTGAAGCCCTCTGTAGTCAAATTTGGAGTTTTTTCCACCCCTGAAACGTAGATTTTCCTAGTTTATACGCAAGTTACCTGCTGAATAATATTCAGAAGAAATGGTTTCCCATTTACGTACGAAGCGATCGATAAGTAGTACTGTTGTAACCCCGCATTTTCGTTATTACTAGAATAATGCCTCGAGCAATATGAAACGTAGTAGTAAATTGTAATTACTGCCGCTTGTTTCGACGCTTTGATTCATTGTATATTAAGTTGTCCACAGATCGTATGCACGCCAGCGGCGGGTAGAGAGAAAGAAGTTTTCGTACGTTAGTATGCAGCCACAAATATCGAAGTGTTGTAAGATGGAATAGAATAATACCTTATGCGGCTGTACGCACTGCATGGCCAATCCTTCGGCCAATTTGGAAGCGTGTATATACGGTTGGTATGATTTAAAACGGAATGATCAATAGAGCTATAATCAAACGTTATGACATTTTGAATAATATCATGGAGTACTCTAGCAAAGAAGGGACATTGGTTCTGAGGTAATTACTAGTTATTTATATGGATTTAGGAGTAAATGTAGTACGTGGTACTTCAGTGTATTTAAAGCGTAATTACTTTCATGTCGGTTACATTGTGTAGACCCTATTGAACTAAAGTCTGAGGATTGTAGCAGTAACAACAGACATAAATGGGGAAGATATACGGTGAGTGTATCATAGCAAGTATGATTGGCTTGTGCTTTGTTTTGCACAATAGACCGTATGTATTCCCCAGGCACTTGTAATGGCCTCCGGGGAATAGGGCAACGCTGATTAGAATTAAAGCACGCTAATCATAATTGTACGCCTGTTCTTTATTTTCTGACGCATGTAATGAATCATTTTGTATCGAGCCATCCAGCATTCATCAAAGGTCGAGAGTCCTAGTTGGGCCGGTCTCCGTATTGTGGCTTTCATAGTCATGGGCATGCACGAACAACACTTACAGCGGAAAATGCCGGAAGCAGTGACAGAAACGCTTTTAAAACATACTGACTCTTACGTAACAGGACTTTGCAAATTCATATTTACACTGCACGCACTTAACATAATTATTTATAAATATGCAATACTTCGCTAGAAGGGTTGCAGATAAGACTAGGTAAATGAGGCACAACCCAAGGCTCTCACAATTCTGTGAGGAAAATTCCGCTTTCACATACCAATAGGGAATTTGGGGAATATATATATATATATATATAGCGCATATAGTAGAAAACTTTCTACCTCAACTGAAATGAATTGAACCTTGATGGCTAGGATTGTTCTTGTAAAAATAGTCGTAATCGTTGTTATACGACGCCAGTTATTGCTTTTTCAGACAAACAATGAGTGCGTCTTTTGGTTTGATTATTGTTAATATTACAGCCGGCCAGAAAAAACTTGTCAGAAAGCTAACTGATGATTTTTTAACGAAATTATATCTTTTGACCAGTACGGGTAGTTATTGGCAAGAACAAAACGAAATATACCTCAAGTAACGATTATCGAGACTAGCATTATAGTTCTATGCTAAATGTATAATGTGGTGGAAAACCCTTTGCGAGATTATCTTTTATGTTTTTCATCCATTCGCCCCTGCCACACCTCAGGCAATATGCTCCGAAGGTCACTCATCGGCGTTGCGTGGCTGCCGAAAACGCAAACAGGCTTTCGCCCATAGTAACTGACTACAAACCGTTAAGTGACGCTTATAGGGCAGCACTGAAGTAAAACCCGAACACAAGCGCCAATGAGGGAAAAAGATCGTTAGCGCGTTTGCAGTTGAAGTCTTGTTTCCTCAAATAACGAATTGGGTGCCTGCATCGAACCATGCCACGAAGAGGATTTGCATATTTTGTATTCGTCAAGTAACGAACCAAAAGTTGAAGCAAAGTTTTGTTTGCGATAGGGACCGCGATCACAAGTAATATAAACAGCGCACTTTTTCTAGTCAGACAGCTGTGGTGCTCCTTCTAATGGCACTTGAAATGAATGTTTCAAAGGAACATAGGTAAGAATGGTCATTCCACCAGATCTCTTTAAAGCCTAAGGTTCAAGATGCCTTCACCAGCTACCTCATCAACTCGTCATGATCGCAGAAGACAAAAAACGCCAATCACCTTTAGGCCGATCTGAGGTCAGTTTCAGTGCAGGTGTACGTTATTAACACTGTTAAACATTAACTTATGCTGTGTCGGACAAAACCGGTGTTACTTACCGTCAAGGATAAATATTCCAGCTTCGGTAGCCAGAATTAGCCGATGCTCGGACCAGGAATCGCCACAAACCACGTCGTGCTGAAAGTCTGGGTAGTAGCAATGTGGTTCCCAAGGCTCTCGTTTGAATAGAGATGTAGTAGCTAGCGATGTAGGCGCGTCGCCTTTTACGATCGTGTCCAGCTGAAATTGTGATAGCAGTGCAATCGCAAGGACCAAAATATGAAGTAATCGTTAAGCCGAATAATGTGCCAGGTTCTAATTTATTGTTTTTTTTTTACATCCTGTGTAGTTCACAAATGGAGGTGAAGGGAGATAAGCGAATACTCAAAAGCCATTAAATCAGCGCACAAGAGTAAAACAAAGGTGCAAGCAGCTCTAAAAAACGCGTAAGCAGATTTTCAATGGCAAAATTGATCAGAAGATTCAATTAGGCAAAAAAGTTTTAGCTATTCCGAGCCTTCACTGGTTAGGAATAAGTTGGCAGCGCATTATTTGATGAATTGATACAAAGAATTTTAGTAATCGATACAGCGAAGCATAGTTTATAATGGACGTATGCAAATAGTTGTTGTTCCTTAACGTACGTAAAGAGCTGTTTGTAAATTTTCGATGGTACTGAAAGACGGATGGCGCTTGTTATCCATTCTATTTTTTAATTGCCATTACTTTGGTAATCAATGTCATTGAGTGAACATGTTATGTAATTTACCCCTCTATATTCTACGATTTTCCACTTATGAGGAAAAAGCGAAAGGTAGTCAGTCTGTCGTTATTTTTTTTGAACTATGAATCACAGGCAACTGTGCGACCGAAACAACATGCTCGCCTTTACAGGCACCAACTGTACGTCAGCAAACTGTTTGGGTCTTCTGGGCGTTAAATTTAATAGAGAGCCTTGCCCTGATAAGGAAGGCTACTGAAAGTGCATGAAGCCTCTTCCTTTGCCTTTGCCGCATATTTGCGTCTGTGAAAACTTTTTCGCTCAAACTGTATAGCAACACGGTTAGTACTGTGCTTTAGAAACGGTTTGAGGCTGCGAAGAAAGAACGAGAGAATGAAGGAGTTTTTGGTTCTATTCCGAACTCCTCGATCGTGATTGCTATTTCAGTATCTTTTGCAGGTGCTTTTTTACCGCCACCTTGTTAGAGCCACTTTTAACACTTTCCAGAAGCAAGAGAATGTATGCGTATTAAAAAATGATTTTTATAGGATATTATTACTAAGAGGTATGGGTTTAAGCTGTTCGTTCGCCTTATCGTAAGAACAAGGGCTGCCGCTTGCCCTTTTTATAAAGTCCAATCGCACTGGGAGAAGATGGCAGGAAAGGCCGGAGAGGTACGCGCCGCTATATCAAAACAGAAAAAGAACTCATCGTTCGTACTCCGGTACGATGGGTCTAATACTGACCTTAAGTGCTTGTCCAATGCGGACGAACTCCACCTGACGAGCTTCCTCTTTCCTTCGGGAGCCTCGTGGGGTTTCGGGAAGGACATCGGAGAACGCCCGGCGGTTCAGCATCGTCTGCAAATACCATGAAAGGAATCGGAGTCGGGTTAGATGGCAACGTAATGGCTCGATGAGGGCATGAAGGACGAAGTTTGTTCATCTCGACGGGCCCATCGGTTCGTCGTTGGCTTGTGTAGCTCGATTCGCAGCATTACGTCGATCGGTGAGCGGGCATTTGCCGACAAAGGCGTCAACGATAGCAGGTCAACGTATAGAAGGCTCGAAAATTCGCTCACCAGTTCTGTACTCGGCTTCGACCGGGCTCGACCGACTGCCGAACCGTTTTTTGCCCCCCAAGCTGTCCTCTCATGCTTCTTTTCGTAGTGCTCGCGTGTGTAAACAACAGATGCCAGAACCGTTTTATTTTCATGCTAATTGACCCCCGTTGCAGACCGTCACGCGGCCTACGGCATTTTCAAGACGCTACGACCAGACGGTAGGAAAGAGCAAGCCGCCAAGTATCAGAATGAATTTGGTTTGGCTGCGAAGCAATTCCGTTCCGTTTCATCGTCTTCCAGGCCCTTCTGTGGCGTACCTTCCGTCTCTCCGAACATCTCGCTGTTTTCGCCGGAGCTGGTCGTACCGAACCGCAGATCGATAGACGCGGTTCCTCCGGGGGGTTCAGGCCGCTCTTTTTGCTTTCGCTTTAACACCCACTTCCCACAGACCTTCTTACTACCCTTTACCCCTTTTAGTTTCGTCACAGGCCAATAACATTGAGGCAAAGGAGAAAAAAGGGGAGAGTCAAATAAGAAAAGGAGGTGGGGTAACCTCTTTAGGGCCTTTGCAATCCTCGAAGTTTCGCTGCCGTTCGCAGTGCAGAAGAAGCCCCTGGCAGCTGCCATTCGACACTAACACGAGTCCGTCATGTGACCATGGGTGGTCTTGCTCACTTGCTGTATTTTTTCCTTTTTTTGCCCCCTTCTTGAAGGCCTCCTGTCCGTCAAGCTGTTTTCGATGAGATGTAGATGTGGTGGCTTAGAGAAGTCATTAAGATGCGTTCGCTAAAGTGCTGCCTTGGTCTTCACCCCGGGCACAGCCCGACCAATTCACGAACCGATCCTGCCCTGCTTGTCCTCATCATCTGTTTCTTTGTGCTGCATTTGTCTTGCAAGACGATCAGATGATGGCCCAAGGCCAGCAGTGGGCAGGAAGCAGCAAGCGTAGATCTCCAAGAGAGGGAATATGGGCTTTGAAAGGAAGTTGAGGGCAGGCCCCAGCCATT
>MNPL01018057.1:0-14062 GCA_002081605.1 Tropilaelaps mercedesae | reverse complement strand
TGTGTGTGTGTGTGTGTGTGTGTGTGTGTGTGTGTGTGTGTGTGTGTGTGTGTGTGTGTGCGTGCGGAGCAGATAGATTCAATGACAGTGAGAGCCTTCGAGATAGCTGTCGAGGAGCGCGCGAAGAAACGTCGCAGCCTCTTTCGTCATAGGAGTATATTACGCTTAACGTTGACGACAACAACAAGGATGTCTTTGGTGAGGCTGGGCTATGTCGGTATGCTGAAATCTATTTAGATAAGCAGGCCACCACCTCAATGAGCGATAGTCAATCACAGGTTAGTCTCCACCTCATCTCCGTTATGCCTCATCTTTTTATCGTCTGCTCTTTAGCACTCAAGCGTGGTGCCGATCTTCGTCCGTAGCTTCGCTAACAACAATACATCTGCTTCGGCATAAATAGGACCCGATAGAACAGCTTTGTCTGAGCAAAGAACTTTCCTATACAGTAAGTCTAGTCTTTGGGCATTCAGTATGTAAGCGCATATACGCATGTGTGGATCCGGACGTAATTCGTACATTGTGAGGTTTGCCTGCAGGGTCGGATCAAGGCTTAGGAATGCAGCTGCAGCACCCGTGTATTGAGTGAGAAACTCTGAAAGAAAGAGGGACCATGGCCCAGCGGCACGTACAACATCGCAGAGATAGAAACGAACTGCTTGTACGTGGCACTCATTGGCAGGGGATTGACAAGACTTAGACTTGGAGCATGATACCAGACCTTGCGGTCGTCGCAGGTCTAGCCACACGATGTTGAAACTCTGCTTAGGCAATAATGGCCCACCGGGCGCTAAAACGGCCACACGGGTCGAGACAGGCGGCTGGGCCAGCACTAAAAGACGATTCACAGAAGAAACGTAGCACAAAGGATACGAGTGATCAGACAGGCAATATCGTGCTTGTGTTCGCGCTGATGTATGTGGCGTGTGTGTGTGTGTGTGTGTATTTGTCTATAGTGGTGAACACGAGTGCATATGGCGAGCGGAAGCGAGGAAAATGGTCTCTTGGGTGCCTGTGGTAGAAGAATAGGGCTCATTGGGGTGAGCGATGTTCTCCCTCACGTGGACTGAACAAGAATGCGTTGATACACGTACGCCTAGACATAGCATTGTGTTGTGTAAATAGGCGTGCTCGTGAACCTGACAAGTGATTGAGTGCTATGGGTTGCTTCGAACAAACGGGCTACCTTTGTGTGAAAGCTCTGCCTTGTTGAGACAGATGACCGGCCTTTTATCTCTCGGGCTTGCTGCATTTAGAATGGGGTCATCATGTAGGAAAGGTGTTAGAAGGAGAGAATTGTATGTTCCAGGATTCTGTCGGTTCTTTTTTGCTTCTTTAAGACGTCTCGATACTTAATTATACAGTGAAGATAAAACGAAGGCCAATGGCTAATGACAAGGTAGTTTATATGAGCTGAGATCAAAAAGAAAAACAAAACAACTGGCTGGAGTAGCCAGGAATAGCTTACATATCTAGACATCGTACACGGTTGCCTCTGCTCCGGCTAATCAACCATGACCACCACTTCCGCGCTCCCTCGTTGTTAGAGTAGCTTGTCTAAAGTTCTGGTACGCATTTATCTTCGCTGTTTTGCCTTCTCCGTTTGTTTATTTTTTGTTTAAATCAAAGCAATTCTAAGGGTGGTAGTTCAAATGGACTGCAACCATTTCGTTGCTCGGTAAGACCCTTAAATAGCATGTGGAAGGTATATACGTAGAGAACATTATCGTAGTACACGGAATGCCCACGACATGAAAGCACGTCAGCTTGTGTTCACTCACCCCTCGATCGGACATGTGCTCGTGATAGAGGTCCTTGATGAGCATATCCAGGGTTCGTTCCCTTTTCTGCGCGAAGATCGGCGTGTTGAACGCCGCTTTCTCTCCGTTGATTACTGAAAAAAGCAAACGCTGTTTGAGTTAATTAACCTGACCCGCGTCGACCACGGAAGGCTCATCTGCTTGCCAGATACGCGCCTGACAGATCTGGGATCCCGCGCAGCCACGGAAAGAAAGATCGAGGGGGGAGGGAGAAAATTATGGTCAGTTGTGCGGTTTGCCGTCAACGGCGGAAGCAACTCACAGGGTTACCCTGAACGCAGCTGTTACGGATCCAGCTGGTTTTTACGCTGAAACCTGCAATGGCGGATCTACGCCCTGTGTACATTTGTCATAGCCGCACAATATAATTAGGGCCTACAAATGGAAATTTTTAAGCGAGTTTGCGCCTTCCATCACGCTTTTCTGCCATGATAGCATCAAACAGGGTATACGTCAAACACTACGAACCTCAGGGGGAGGGAGTTAGTCATAGAAAACTTCTACATAACATTAAGTCTTACTACCGAATAGTAATAACTAAATTGTCGATCCAGACAAGGCAATTTCAACCGATCCATTAGGGTCGTGTTAGTAATGCGAATCTTCGGTGATCAGGCGACCATTCTTCCTTTGCAGCTAACAATACGAAAAAATAACAACATCTAAATCTGCTAACGTACATTTTTGAACATCCTGTATGTAAAATTAGTTAACTTACATTTCACGAGTAAGAACTCCCGAAATTCCTGATGGTTATGGAATACGGGTGGACAGGGAAGTGTAGGGCCGAACAGCGGGACCGACTCTTCAGAGAACAGCGACAGACGAAACGCGTCTGCAGTCGAATCGTATGTAATAACCGCGAAGATGTCTGCAAAAAAAGCACATTGGTGGCAAACAACGTGTTATTAACATGTTCTTCGTATGGCAAGTACGTCATTTCACGTAAAGCCATATGACTACATTTCTCGCCGTTATGAGGTGCAGCTTTTGCGAAGGAAACGAATAGAGCCACGGTAATAGCAACGGGGGAGGCAGTTACAATGTAGTATGGCCAACATGAATTAGACCCAACACTTCGTGCAATAGCGTGACAAATCGTGGCCAACGACATACACGTTCATTGTTAGCACTAATATCTAGTTAGGATTTTTGCAAGGGGAATATCTTAAATGGGCTCTGCGGCCGATTCTCAAGCGTCCCTCAGACCGCCGCCCCTACGAGGACCATTAGATCGTTAGCGCGTCCTCAGACTCGTAATAACGGGACGGGGCAGTCGATATGCATCTGTCGCCCTAAACCATACTAAACCTCGGCTATTGGTACCATTTGGCACGTTCTTGAGATCCCACTTTTATTGCTTGATGAATTTGTTTCTTTGATGGCCCAAAAAAGAATGAAATTCACAATCGATGATACGGAAAAGAAGGAATCGTCATCTGGCTGTACTCACGTGTAAATTGAGACTTTATCATGGATGGCTTAAAGTTGATATGATCCTCGTAGTTTCCTTCCAAAAATATGATATTCACTATATCATTACCGATATGTCGTTTTCTCTCGACCTGTAATGGCAGAACAATGGGGAAGTGAAAGTGCTGGCGGCAGTTGCGAAACACATTATCAAGAGCTTTACAGATGCCCCCTTCCTCCCCATCTGCTCCGCAGTTGGTTGCGGGACAACGGAGTGCAGGACAGAGGACTTCGGGTCACTCTGGTTGATTGGATTTCTTCGTCTACAATCTTGGTTCCGCTAGCTGGCAGGCCGTGTAAGCCCAGCAGCCATCCGGCTCTCCGGCTCTATCGCTATATCCGTGCTACCCGGGTAGCTCGTGAGCTGCTTTTAGCGATGTGTTCTGGCAACGCGATATATACGTTTCATACGAGAAAGCGCAGTCTAAATCTGGAACGAGGTGCAAAGGAAAGGTCCATAGGCCCGCCCATCGAGAAGAGCCATCCCCATACAGGTGAAATGTGCACACACTCATACACATAGACATAATGCACAGGGATACTAGCAAAGCAACGGACGGAAGGCTGCTGTACTCTGCTGTGCTTGTCAGTACTGGAAAGCAAGTAGCACTTGAACATGACGATCGATAAAAGATAGCAAGACTAAGTGCCGCAGACGGTGTAGGTAGAAAATATGATCGAACGACGAAGCCGAAAAGGCGGAATAATAGCAGACGTAGCAATGGCAACAACACCCGAGCCGGAGAAATACCTCGGAAGGGATGGTGTACCAAATCGGAAACAAGACTTTAACGTGAAGAGGGGACGCCCACGATGGAGCATTATCGGCGCTAGTTAGAAGATCGCTGAACAAAGAAGAATGTAAAATTGAAGGGAGGATGTAGCGTGGGAAGAAGCGACGTGATACGACGAAGACAGCAATGGAACGACGTTTCCGCTTGCTGCGAAATCGCGGGACTTAGTAATGCGAGAAAACGGAGAGTCAGGTCGGACAAACAGGTCGGACGAAGGATGGACTCTTCACTTCGATCCTCACGACATTTTGTAAAGGCAAATACTTTTTTTATCCACTTAGATTACTATGTATTTTGGCACAATGGGAGAGAGAATCCGGCATCAACGGTATATTGGGTATCTCGGCCATCTCTAATATCCCCGCACGTTGTGTTTGCCCCCGTTATGCTCGAATCTCCACTCCTTTCCCCTGGCGAAGAAAAACGACTGCGAAATCGCTTGCTGCCACGCGCAGGTCTGTCTGTAACGTATGACAAAATCAACTTGACATAGGCGGGCAAAACGGCATAGTGTCAGCTAAAAGCAGCCGGTAAAAACCCGCTAAAATTCCAAACGCAGATTGACACAGCACTGCCACATCGACAGATGTGTAAGCGGAGATTGGTCAGAAGGGTACGGGCGAACGGACACCAATAGACAAATAAATGGTGAACTACAGACAGCAGAAGGACAGGACAGAGTCTCGAGGAAGGCGGTAGGGAAGTTAACATGGCGGAAGGCAGCGAAAAGCGCCAGAAAGGGATCGGTGTACTCACCTGCTGTCGGTTGTCCTTGGAGTACGGTAGCTGCGTGGACACGTGGAACATGATCTCGTGTCCCTCGTAGATGGTGTATACCGATTGCTTGCCGGTCATGTCTCCCTTGACGTCTAGCCCACCTCGGTACTTGTCCCAGCCTTTGAGGCGTACCTTCTCTCCCAGCAGACTAACCAACTTATCGAAGTCCTTACTTCCCTTTTCTGCGTTTTTGTCAGAAGGGATAACGGTTGTGTAGGGTACGTAGCACAGAGATACAAGAACAGCATGAAAACGTAGTTAAAGCAGGTCTATAGATGGACACAAATTATCACAAGATTAGATAACTCTAACGACCAATATGCCAGATTCTCAGACTGACGCGCTTTTTCTTTCAATTTATAATCGCCGTCGGTGAAATTTGAGAGATGACCAGCTACCTCAACTATATGTGATCTGTTTCGCAGCATTAATGCACTAAGCCGTATTATAACTCAGTTCTAGTCTATCTCATAGCCAAAATGGCCTCTAGAAAGTGGAAAACAGTTGTTCTTCTACAGTTGTTCTATTACAGAGGTAGCAAGACCTCTAGGTCGAGCAAGGTTCGCTGAGTGCATTCCTAAACGTTCTGACCTATCCGATTAAAATTAGAGGCAGACCTCAGAGGTCGACGACCTCAGAGCTGTAGCGTAGTAGATGCTTAGAATAATCCGGCCATCAAGCAAGCTAGTACACACAAAAACCACGTGCATTTGATACACGGCTGATCAGAACAATTGAAGAAATGTACAGAATGTATTCGCACCTCCCGCACAGGTTTTTCCCATCATTTTCTAGCTTTCTTCGAATTCCGCCTTTTACCGAGGTGCCCACGCTAGCAGCGTTCCTCTTAGTCTGTAACTGTTAGATTGGTATGACTATGCCGCAGGAAGCAATGGGGATTTCGATATCTACTATTTAAAAAAGCCAGATACACTTTAATACTACATCGCGTGTGATGAAATAATAAAGTTTCCTGGTTTACCGCTAAGCTCTCAAAATACGTACCATTGCTGAACATTTCATCATCGGTTGTCTGTCCTGCCAAGGCATACAGGACCCCAAATTTGAAGTTCACGGAGCCCTCCTGCTCTTCAAGTAGAAGCAGATCCTAAAAAATGTCGTGCTAGACTGTTAATAACCGGCCATTTGCACCTAGAATGATCACTGTCGCTACTACATCATAGTTTTTTTATTTCTAGTTGTAGAGTTGATGATAAATCGTCGCATATACGAGCATCGTATGAGTTGATTACGTTAATTCACGTGTTAGGGCTACGGTACGATCAAATAGGACTATATTCCTCACAATCCCCAAGACCCACTGGGCCACCTTTGACAAACGGATCACACCCGCCGTACCTGTGCAATATAAGATTAGTGCCGTCGGGGGTATGAGAAGGGAAAGTTGTTATGGCTGATCGACAGTTCGACCAGCCTGCTAAGTTGCCAATATCGTTCATTGTTAGTGGGGATGCTTACAATAATGGTAGAACTCAGCGGGACACTGACTATGCCCGGCTCTACTTCAGTGCCTACTTACCAGTTCTCCTCCTTGCACATATATGTGACACTTGGTGAGCGACTTGATCGTCTACACTTTCTAGCAATAAGGTCTATTATGTCTCGAATGCCTAGCTCAATTAGACGATGAGCGAGTGTACCCCCATGCGAGACCATCGTCAAAAAATTGTTTACACATAATAAAAATTCAGTTTTCCACTAATGCACTCCACTGTGTCCCGAATTTACGCTAACGTGTCGCACATAACAACCTGACAGTCAAGACTCTACCGGACAATATCGAGGTGTTTACGGATGAGAATCAGCCGAGCGCACAATCTGACGTTACGTGGAACCTTTTCTTCGTGGCGAAGACAACAACGAGCCGATGAAGGCGCTGGCAGTTTTTTTCAAGACATACTCGTTATCTGAGTGATCGTCGTCGTAAGTGACGTCCGGTCGGTCACTTTCTCCACCGGAAATTAAAAACGTCCCATATTTTTCCGGTTGGCACCTCGATTACATTGTCAAATGTGTGAAGCTTTGAGAATATTTGCCGAACAAAAGACTGTTCGCAATGAAAAACGCACACATCGAGCTGAGCAGCTAAATATAGAAAAAAAACAAATGAGTATGATATAAGGAGCGTCGTTCGCGGAACGTGTACAATCTATGAAGTACACTCAAGTGCGTGGCGAAGTCGACCAAAGGGGTTCACCTGGTACGAAACTTGGGTTTCTCAGACAGGAAGTGTATCGCTAACAAGATCTTCATCATCAAAACTCAAGTGGTTATATTACACTGCCGACGTGACACACCCGATCTCGCTGGCGTATGACCCGAAAGTTGTGATGTTCGGACGAGTAGAAAGGTCGAGCTTCTCGAGGTAAGGTTAGATTAAAGCTCATCTTGGCTAGCTGGTACGTGTATTAGGGTCCACTACAACACATGCTGCGATATAACTCAAGGACCTGCGCTTATGTCCTCTCCTGTATAACTTTCTTTTCTCTAGTTCGCGTAACCCAAGGAAGAGGGTTTTGAAGAAGTTGATTCTTACCAAAGGCTGTGCAGATTCAATATTTGCCAAGATTGGCTCCTAAGTGTTTAGCACTCCAGCAAGGCGAAGGACTACGGTATTCTAAATATCTACGCTTTGGTGCAACGTCTCATCCGCACCCTGGCGTTAAGTCACTTTTGTCGGACCACAACACCGTTTCGATTCCAAGGAGCGCACGGCAAAGTCGTGTCGCGAAACATTTCACACCCAAGATGGCGTCGTCACGACTATCACAAGATGGCATCCGGTGCTTGGACTGGTAAAGTGAAATGACTAGCAGGTAATGCCAGGGCCATTACCCATATAAAGCCTACAAGCAGAGGCTTAAGAGCCACTTGCTGTCGCAACGATTCCGTAAATGGCTCTATACGCTGTTGCTACCCGATAATGACCAATAGCGTAATTGTAACTATGCCTAAAGAAGGGCTTTTGACACGGTGGGTTGAACTTAACGCACAAATTTATTTACCTAATTGAATCACACAAGCGCATCCGAACGAGCTGGCCCGTCACAAAGTGTAACCACTACCTAGAAACATTTCCTCTTCAGTCATAAATGTAATGCCACATAAAGCCTGTCATCCACGATATAACTTTTGTAGTCTGCTACCTATCCCATGATAAAAACGGGATAAAAAAGTGACTCTTGAGTAAAGATATCCATGCATTCTACGCAGACTCAACGATGATGAAATCGTATTACATAATAACTCTTCGCGATATTCACCTATGATTGTCGTAGCCAGTAACAATCTGGCCTCCAAAAAGGAAATTGCGCGGCCGTTTAACGATATTTCGTAGAAGTACTTGACACTCGAATTAGCGTCGCGCGTCCTGGTGCAAAAAAGGTTTTGTTGATGCACCTATTTAGCTTGACGTGTGTAAACATTTTATACGGTGTAGAAAAACGGCTGGAGTTATGTGGTTGACCTAGCCCCACGCTGGGAAAACTGTCGAATCAGCGCTAGAGTGTTTCGCAACAGCAGAGTGGGTTACGCCGTCGTGCGTTGCGCCTTGTCAGTGTAGGTAATTCCTGCCTTTGCCAGACCTTTCAACGTCAGGACCGTTTGCGCTCTCATTTATTCGTTCAGCGTCAAAGCTTAAAATAAGCAATGGAACATAACTGAGCGTCGGGAGTAAAAGCTAACGCAAGACCGCCCATTTACTTCACTCAGCGCGTCATGCCAGCCCTCTCATCATGAGCCAGCGGCTGCCAGCGTCGACCGCCCTGCCAGACGTGAGAGCTGCGAATATGCACCAGACTTTGGTGCTGTCTGTTTCGACTACCACCGACTATGCAAGGCGGAGAAATACGAGTGAAGCCGTTCCTCATTATTCCGCGGCACAGAGTCGCAACATTGGCCCATGACGGCGTCAGCCAAAACCGGCGGAAGTGGCTTTTTATTCTAACGCAGTCAGAATAATTGATACGGGAAGACGCGGAGGGCGTGAGCGCTGCTGGCCGTAATCGTGTAAGGGGCGCATACGGCTGCAATTCCCGTATGCGGTTGCCCCCTAACCGAGGGCTGAAGGTGTCTGTCTCGCCATTTGGGGGCGACTTAACAACAAACCAAAAAGAGTGGGTGGTACTGTTTTCTTAGGTGATTGTTTGTTACTGCGGACCGGTTAATCGAATAAAAGCCAGGCAGCGCAAAGGTGTTACAACAACAGACCGCGGGAGTTGTTTTCGGTCCTTCCTTGTTACTGAGTAGTGCTACTTTAAAAACCTTCCCTTTAAATTTTCGCATTATTCCTCCCTTGGATCCTTCACTCAGTTTACGATATTAAGAGCGTTTGCCATTCATTGTCAATGTCAGCTTCTATGCTTTTTACTGCCGGCTCCTCTAATTATTTTAGAAGGTTGTCACTAGAAACTTGTTTGAAAAACTGTTTGAAAAACGAAACGTTGCCCTCGACGGTTTAACGCACGTCTGCTACGACACCCGACATACTAACAACGGGAATTTAATATTTTTTCTTTACATTCTTCTCATAAGACGACCTCATTTCCTCGGCATTTTATAGTTTTATCAGAAACAGTGAAATGACCAATAAACTAAACCTGCACCGTTTGTCACTGGCGTTCTAATAAAGCGTTCACAATGAAAACAATCGCGCAGAGCCAGCTTGATGGCAGCTAGCTCGTAAAAAAGCCATATTAGTCAGGAATACGCAAAATCATTGCAGTCTTGTCGAACGGCACGACACGAGTAATAATTAGCAATGGAGGATCAATCAAGCCCGAAGTGCGACTGAATGCATGTCGTGTATTAGAATTACTTTTTACGCCTAGCTGATGTGCGCGTCTAATGCACAACGCCGTATACTAACCTTTTGAATGTCGGGTGAGAAGATCTCCTTGGGACCCTTATCGACCCGGTCAAGCGTTTCGAAGTTGCTTAAGATTGACTTGACGGTCAGTGGTTTGTTAGGGCAATGTGAAAGACAAATACGCAGCGCCCCCTGCAACGCAAAAAACGACATCAGACAACAGAGCGACAACGACGGCAACGGAGGTCGTTTAGTTGAATGGTATCCCTTGGGTACAGAAACAGCCTTGCGACCTAACGAGGATTGGCCGTTCCGTGATCCGAAACGCAATAAGAATGCAACTGTCTATTTCCTAAAGCCTTCTGAAAGCCCCGGGAGTATTCTAAAGCGGGGGGCTTGAGAGCATTTGATCGGTTCCATCTGTCTCACATTCTTGTTTAACTACAACCGACATACACGCCAGGTTTTCTGCCAACGTGCCCTACCCGTAGGCGGATGGTACATGTATGCATCTGTAAATAAATAGCGTCATAAGTCCTTGAAACTATTAATTAAAATTGTCGAAACGAATCAAACCCAGTGACCGTCAAGGTCTCTGTTGAATACGTAAAAATAGAACTGTAGAGCCAAGGAGTGTTGAAAGGTTATGTAGTAGAAATACTCGAAGGCAAGGCTGTTTTTATTAATGTCAACATTGGCGCAAGACCAATGGCCAAAACTGAAAGGCACAAATGTGCGGGTTTATTTGAGGAGCAGAGTAGACATCTTAGATCAATCATCTGCGGAAGGACTAATATATACACGGGCTATTTGGGCCTGAAAATCACTGCTCAGCGCATATTTCGTGTGGAAACTATTTTTTCGATGATTCGTTTCACCCGAACAGGTATTCCGTCATTGAAAGCATAAAACCACGACTTCGTTTTATTTGCATTAATAAGTGCTACAGAATGTTTTTACTTTCATTATTTATTACTCAATACCCAAGCGTTATGTGTACAGCCAAGTGATGGTACAGGATACATGTCCCGAGGGCGAATGGGACCGCATAACGGGAGAAAATGGAGACGAATTTGCTATTAGGCGTGTTCAACTTTTGCTTAATGTTTCGATATAGAATAGTTAACTTAAACATTATACCGTCTTATCGTCCGGAATCTAGACCGGTCACTTGATTATAGCAAGAAATGAAGCACACAGAGTTCCGGCTGACAAACAAGCGACCCGCTTCGCGTGTGTGAAAAATCTTTTTCGTTCCCGTTCTAAAGTTACCCAAACGACGGACGAACTATTGCACGATATGAAATCCAAAGAATGCACTTTGAGATCAGTTATCTGCCACCTTTTTACGTTTTGTACCGTCGCTCGTATGAAGATCTAGCAACATTTATATTGTACAATAAACCATAAAGACGCATTAGAAGCTAAGCATATGCAGGTGAAGTGCTTACCGTCTTTCGCCAGAGGATAGCCCGGTATTGCTGCGCACCCTGCGAGTTGGCATCGGTGAGCACAACGGAGAGAAAGAACGGATTTTTCTCCGCGTCTGCCCCAACGTAGTTCTGGTGCACTACAAATGCATGTATTTAACACACAAAGCACGCACACAAAAGTCGGATGCATTGAGTGCTGTTAGCATCTAGTACTCACGATTAAACGCCAATAGCACTATTACATAGTAAGAGTTGTATTCAGCAAAAGACCACTCGAGCGCGGGGTAGATAACTCATAGATACAAAGTCCCCTTTAATGTGACGTTAGCAGAGCCTATTATTGCCTACAAGTTTACTTAGTCTTAATTTACAAAGAAGTGTGAAAATTTATGTTTAACAATGTGGACAATCGTTTCAAGGGACAAACAGAGAAATAGGTAAAGGGAGAGGGGAGAGGGAGGGTGAGAGGTTTGGTTGTAAATGTACGTCCAAAACATTGAATTGTAATGATTTTAATCTCAACGGGATGACGTAAAGTTTGGTGTAACCGACTCGTTATGAAAGCCGATTTTTAGGAGTTTGTTTACGCTGCTCGTTTATTTTTTAATCGTGAAATTTCCCACTACACACTCATGTCATTTCATTCAGTTATACTAAACGTGCCAGTTTGAGCTCGACAGCAGTTTATTGAACGCTAACGCTGTCTGATAACAAATGTTATATGGATCTTCTTTTTTTGTTAAAGATATCCATCACTCAATGAGATTGTAGGCGCAATTGTGACCAGATTGCCACATCCAAACCACCTACACAAACACACTCCGTCAACACTTTCCCCGTTCTCTTCATAGGTGACAAGCAGACGCTCTGTTCGAAGACGGTTTTTGTTTTGACCTGTAAACTAGTATAACACTAAGTGTAGAAATCTTCCCTTTGACTTTGTTTTCTCTCGACGCTCTGATCACAGTTATAACTCCTGTTGAATAGCAAATAATTAGCGGATACTAGCTACGGCGTGTGCACCTGCCGTTATTCTTCTACACAGCTTTTTTGAAATGCTCGAAGGGGTTATCGCATTGCAGCAAAGGCTGATACGGACTCACGGACTGAGTGTATTCTCCCCTGGAGAAAATTTAACGCTGATTGAAAACCTAGCGAAGATTACCCATGACCTTGCATTTGTATGAGAAATGTAATTAAAAGCAATTTACGATAGCCCACGCAGGCTACAAAAGTATCGAACGGTGTATGACTATCGAACCTGCGCGTTGTTTTACGTTTTTGCTTAGAACAAACATATTTAAGTAAGGATCAAGTGACTTGCTCATTACTAGTGATGCGTGCGGGTTCCCACAAATACCTATACATCCATCAGGTCAAGGAACAAGTATGACGACGTTAGCTACTTCACTTACGTTTGCCGAGGAAGTATTTGAAGTACCATCTGGTCTGATACTCTGGGTTTTCAAGGACGGGGGTGCTGGGGGATCCGAAGAGCTGTAAAGAGTTACATCGCTATTAGCTGGAGTATGGTGGTACGAGAAAGCAGCTCGAAATTACGTATTCTAATCTATGCGTGATCAGGCCTCTACGTGCTCTTTACACATATGATTTGCTATTCGCAAGCGCCGTAGGTGCTTCGTGCCTACGTTTCGAAACAGAAACTCACTACGACTCACTATACTACACCGGCTCATTGCTAAAAGCTAATCTACAGACAGCGAACGGTCAGCCATGTTGAACATGCGATGCCCGAATGTGACGAGTAACACGCCGTCACGAGTCCAGTAACACGCTAGCTGCGCTATAGAGCATTTGCCATATACCGCTGGCTCACTGGCGTCTGAAGCTTTCCGTGATTTCGCTCAAGAGGAAAACAGGTCAAATTCTACAGTAACCTAACAAGCAGTGCACATTTAAATTGTCAATGATTATGAGTACGGTACAAGTGCAACAGTACACGGGACAACCCATTTTGCATTGACGTTGCTCTGAAGTATTGCCAAATGTTGGGTCTATAGTACTTGCGAGGTTCCTTCTCCGAGACACGTTATCTCGGAGAAGGAACTAGGCCTTGATATCTTGATGAAATCACGAGAGAGCTAGCGGAGTGCACTCTTCTGTAGTTCGGCTCTTGGCACCCGTCTGTCGTGATATTTCCATCTGGGGGACAAGCTACAAAAGATGAGGACTCGATAGACGTCTTGCAGCGGCCCGCCACAAGGGTATACTATAAGCAACCTTTTGCGGCTGAGAGAGCACGTTTTATGATTGGTAGTTCCAACTCGCCTTACAAAATTATCACGGATGACGAAACTCAAACCACAGTGGCATAAAGATAGCAGAGCATGCAGCTGAGACTCGCTAGTCTAAGGTGCCTCTTCTGAGCTTTTCTTTGAAAAGTCTATTTCTGCTATGCATAGCAGAAGTTTGGAAGGCTTCCGTTTTAGTACGGCATCGGACTGTACAAGCACGAATCTCATCCCCGCACTTTTTCCGGTTCCTCTCGGCATTTGGCAAAGTTAAGTCAGTACAGAAGTTGACACTGAACAAAAACTTGTTTTAGTATTTGGGTGTACCTATGCCTGGAGGAGAAATCTAGGCCCGTAATGTAAAGGTTAGGATACAGAGGAGCAGGAGGTGAACAGTCCGAGGCATCCGCTAGAGCAGTCTGAAAGGTAGGAGCATCACTCCGTTCCGTTCTTAGTTCAACGATTCCTCTGCTATTCTCGAGAGGAAAAACAGATAGTGGTGAGACAGATTGGTCACTGAGATTTCTAGCTAAAAAGGTTTTATTTGCATCGTTGAAAGCCATCAACCTAGTCCAATAGCTCAGCAGCTCAAAGGCATTTGGACGAAGCAAAGCCGACGAAATTCAAGGAAGTTCTCTATTCATGACTATATATATATACATATATATATATATATATATATATA
>MNPL01018056.1:895-14369 GCA_002081605.1 Tropilaelaps mercedesae | reverse complement strand
ATATATATATATATATATATATATAGGCACCGTAAACTGTGCATACATCATCGTTTGTCAAATGGTAAATAAATAGTAAGTTAATGTTAAAAACTAAGAAATCACTCAGTAAAATCAAGTCTTAATTGCAACTAGATTGATAACAAGCTGAAATTCTTGCTCTCAACGGTACAATGTCTCTTCTTTAACAGGTAGCGACGTCTAATGAACGTTGTTTTCATTCACCCCGCTTTAAAGGAAGTGTACTCTAAATGTCTAAGACTGAATTTTGTAACTGAATTGTCTGCTTGTTTCAGCTCATTCAAATGTAGGATTGACCGATTTTGTAATATTTTTGAATTGACTTAAGCACTACAAAACTGAGCGAATATATTGTTATTACAGTCTACAACTTCTTAGGTTTTACTCTACAATAACTTTTAACTATTCTCATAGTGGTAGCTTTTATGTAGATTTGAGAAAGGGCTATGATGTCTGAATATCGCTCCTTGCCTTGACTATTGTAAACAGTTTTATTTTGTCATTTCAATGCTCTAAACGTTTGTTCAGACAAAATTAACTTCATGATAAATAGTAATCTCCAGTTCACGTTATTTTACGATGTCGATAAAGATACTTGATTAATCAAATTTTTAGGCCATACCCAACTTGGGCATTTACCAAACAAGAACTATGCACAATGAACTATAAGAAAGCTTCGGACTTTAGGAGCTGGTTGCTTAACAGCCCCAGTAAGACGCAAGGGGGTTTGGAAGTGAACGAATTAAAACGGCAGCTTACATTTGGTTGTATTTCTTCAGTGCAGGGAATTTGAAAAGTACCTATTCTATTTTTTGTATTTTAATTGATTGTCTTATTTTTGTAGACCAGTGACAGCTCATAGTTGTAATTTTTTACAATTTACATACTACCCCGGTATAAGCTTTTTATTCGTATCAAGAGCGCGCAGCCATACATACTTGCGGACGAGAGCTGATTGACCTTGCGGATGAAATGGATATTGCCCTTATCGATGAAGTCCTGCGGTTGGCCGAATGAATTTTTCCAACAACATTTTGAAACTTCACAGGTGCATCTTAAATGACTTGGTTTGTAATATCGTCAAAAAGACGTTACACTAATGGTGAAAACAAAATATACGAAAAATTTCGAGAGAAATGCATGGTAGTTATGAACAGCAGATAATAAAAACCGCACTTACAGTTTTTAAAACACAAGATCTGCAATTTTAGGATCAGTTTGTGTACTTGACCAAAACAATCAGGACTTTTACACTAGCCAGGAGTTGGGTACGTGGCTATCTAAACCTGCTCGGTGCTTCAGATATATACTTGTAAAAACCGCTCCTTCGTCTTCATGTGGTCTGTTGCTAATGAACCACAGTCGAACCGGGAGTCTAGTAAAGACTACTCCAATCAGGTATATAGGCAAAATTTGTACGCATATATCATCAAGTACGGCATAAGTGTACACAATGCGAGCTATCCGGGCTCGCCACTTGTTTGGATTTCAAACCATTTCGCTTCGTTTACCAGCCCATGCTGTGTGTATCGGCGGTGAAGACGCATTCTGTACTGTTGGCAGCAAAAATCTCCAATGAAATAGCAAATACAAACATAGGAAAATAACAAAAACAAGCCATTTGCTGCAAATCGTACGGAGGCCATGGAGGGGCAGCCCATATACTTCTTATGACATGTTTTACTTCCGGTAGTAGCGCGTGTAAAGTCTCTTCATACAAGTAGTCCCGTGACAGCCGCCCTGGCTGTTAGCGTTGGTTCGGGTTATGCGGATCAATTTATGGATATTATAATGTTCAACAAGTACGCTTTGTGGTACCCTGACTCCGGAGAGCTGGAGACTATCCACAACCCGGTGAATATGGCGTCCAAATTAAACCGCTAATAAAGGAGTGTTTGCCAGAATTTTGCCACTGGTATTCTGATTACTTATTGCGAATTATTAATGTCTATGTGTCCTGGTATAACCTACATAAAAAACCAGTTATGATCAGCAAGTACGGAGCTGACACGGTGCCTGGATTGCATGCTTCACTGGCTTAAATGTTTAGCGAGAACTACCAGAATGAACTTCCCATCAAGCATCTTTAGGCATTTGATTACCCACAGACGCAAGGTTGGTTTATCGGCGAGCACGTGTGGAACGTCGCGGACTTCATGACTGCACAAAGTTTGTAGTCCAGCTTCAACACGTTTGCGCATCATGTTTTGCATAATGTGTATCATATGAGTTTCGTTCGAATCTACATTTTAGCTTGTATCGACTTTTCGAAATTGCGCCGAGATTTATCCAGCGCTAAGTTGCAAAATCAATCGTAAACTATTGAAAAGTCAAAGTTTTTTGTAATTCGAAAATACATTTAGGATTTGTTTCTCAATCGGCTTCTACTCCATGACTAGGTACTGGTGCTACTCTTATAGCGATGCTTCTTTAGCTGTAGTCGTGGTTTGTGGTTTTATAGGTGACACTCGAGCGTTTGGCAACTGAAAGTGTTTCCACCCGGCAACGAGAGCCAAAGGCCAAAGGCTGCCGCTAAGTCCTGCGCTGTCGGTGCCACGCGTTGGCTGGCGGCAAGATAGCCGGCGACCCGTTTTACTGTCCTGCAGGCCACTGCTCGAATGCAGACGAGTACCCACAACTGCGCACAGTGTAGGGGCGCTGGCCAGGCGTGTAACGCCTATAGCGAAATATGCTATCGACCGTGCTCTTAACTGAGCTTAGTTAGCTTTTAGCTTACTTAGCTTTTTGTGATAAAATATGTCAACACCAGCAGACGAAAGTTCAATACTTCATTTGTTAGAAATTTTACCTTAAAAAGGATGTTGTCAATAAAGAAAAAGTGAGTTCCGCACACAGGCAAAGACTGTGTTGTGAAATAAAGTTCCTCATGAGCGTTTCTTCGTTGCAATAAATAAAAGTGACTGAACAAAAATATGTTGGGAATGTTAGCGTTGTCCAATCTCAGCACGTGTTCGCCTAATGACCGTTGAGAATGATCTAATGACAATGGGCACAGATGGCTTACGTTTAACGATACATTAGGTTTTTGCTTCCAGCTGGTGGCGACGCTGAGCAAATTCTGTAAAAATTAATTATATTTTTGGGTACGGTACCTCTTCTGAAAAAAAACAGTGCACTATTGGTATCAGCGTTTCCGTAATGAAAATTGGCACTTTGAAAGGCAAGAATAAGTGAGTCACGCTTCGGACCTCAAACTGCTCAAATAACTTATCTAATTAGAAAATTCGAATCAGCTCTTGATGACTCTAGAGGCCGTCGTATAGAAGTCTTTCAACCTAATTCGTAATTCGTTGCGGCACCTGTATACCAGGTTTCTACCTTACACCTAGAGGAGGTCAAGCCAAAAGCACAGACACAACAACCGCACTCCTCAGGGTCGGTTCACGATAAGTTCCGGCTTGAACTCATGATGGAACTTTGAATTGAAAAAATAAATTTATTCGTTCGTTACTAAATATATAGTAAAAGCACGATCTTGATGTCTTTCCAATTCTTAACTTTTTGAATAAGATGCGCGAAAACCGAAAACACATAGTATGATCATTCAGTAAGACGTTATTGGCATGCCAAATTATCGCAGCGAATTGGGAATACCTGGAAGGTGACGGCGTAAAAGTCGTCGATTAGATGGCCTCATGTACTGAGCGAGACAAGTAGTGGTCGTAACTATCCAAACTTCGATGATCTTAGAGATGCTAGTGACAATGGAATCATGCTACATAGCACAAAGAGCTCTTTCTGTATTTAAAGTAGAAGAATAACGTTATGAATCAAGACAAAGCTATCGTACAAGAACGGCTATTCCCGCATTAACAAAAGCTTAGTTTCGTCATGAGGTTTCCTGTTTCGGCATTTCAAGATGGGCATTCGTAACAGCTGATGATGTACCATCGCTGGTCTTTCGACTCGCCATTCAAAATTCACGGGTTTTTTTACAGCACTTTTGTTGACAATAAGTTCTACATAATCACTGTCTATACGAACCAACTTTGCTTCTTAATCAGGGATATTGTGTCTTGTTTTGATTGTAACCTGACTTATCCGTTATTACATTCAATCTACTATTTTACGTTAATTCTCCAGGATAGAGCTAAATGTTAGCATCTCTACATTTACATATTTAAGCTTGACGTAGACATATAGTGCTTCCGCTTTTAGAATCAGTCACTTTATTATTCAGCAAAAAATTCAACAAAGTGTTTAATTGCTGTAGTTTTTTACAAATATCTGTGTTGAGATTTTGATATTAGAAACAGTTTTTTCATTCTAAAGATTTTTCTAACCATTTAAGTGTAGTGTGAGCGGATCTTAACAAATTTGTTGTAAATATTTTCTACACATATCATGCAAATACGATAGTATATTACGTAACACGAAATAGCTAAGTGTAATATGTTACAACGCCGCTTTCGATACATTGAGCGGTTTAACACATTTTTGTTTAGAACACACAGCAATAAGATAACACGATAATGTTATGTGATGTGGCTTATTTTATGAATATCATAGTACCACAAGAATAAAGAATCAAACAACAATAAAATAGCAAATTTATCTAGATGTACTATTAACGGTATAACTCGTTATAAAATCAGCATCGTAATAACAATATACCCTTTGCTGAGAAATATTTTTTTGACCGGTTAGGTTTGCTGGACCACCATGCGTTACCCCATTTCCTCTCATTTCGTGCTTTAATGAGGAATGGGGCAACACCTGCATTGGATAGCATCCTCTTCGTTGTTTGTAACAGCAGAATCGTCGTAGCAGAAACTAGTGACTCATCTATATCTACACACCATGGTGGCTTCAAAACCGTTTCAACGATGCACTTGGATGCTTAACCTAAAGTGAAGTCAGTCAATCAGTCTTGAACTAACGGTTACCGTCAAATCTAAGGCGCTGGAGAGATCCTGTCTTACGAAAAAAACAAATAAACATTCGTTTGGCTTGGGCCCGGGTGCGGTGGGGTGCGATCCTCTGGCACTAATGGTAAATGAAGAATACATGTTGAGTGAGAAGGTCCTTACCGAAATAGAAAGCTGCCAAAAGCAATCCGCATCGTAGAGCCATTACGCCAACTGAAGGGACTGTAGATGCCCATTCACACAGGGATATCTGCCGCATCGAAAAACCCAAATGGATTCACTCGCCCTTGTGATGTAAGTGGAGATCAAACGCTGATGTAGCTCGGGAAAGCTAATATGTATCGAAGTGTGAAGGGTGTTTAAGAAGTAACTCAATATTTCAAGCTGTCATAAATACACTTGTGATTGAGACGTTTTGTATGCTATTGTAAGACTGATGTAAACGTCCTACATTGCGGATCACTTTTACCATTAGACCGTTCGAACGGTGGGATGTGTTTAATCCCCTAAAACACATCGGAACTGCAACTTCATCGAGAACTACAGCCACCTTTTGCTCGTCGCTGGAACCGATTAACAGAAATCCTTAATCCGTACTTTATCTGCCGCATGCTAATTTATTTATTTATGCTAATTTAAATTTTTTACCTGTCTCGCACTGCCTGATGGCTATAATTGTTTTCCGATGTTTTGACCCTGGTTTTTGTTCATATCCTATAGGTGCCCAATGAATACTGTTGTTACTGTGCTCTTTTTTACATAATTTAAGCTACTTTAAAAACAAAGCGAGTCGGTGAAAAATCATCGCATACGAAATACTCTTCTTTTATAAACAAACAAGACGCTGGTTTTGCTTATCTTATATTCTTTTCATTTTCACCTTCAAGTGCGCTATATAATACTATACAATAATCTAATATTTTGGATTTAGGCATTCATGTTTTTTCGCTGAGGTAGGTTTGCGATAAAGCGCATCAGAATCTATGAGGCACACTTTTGCCGTGATCTTTACCACAATTTTTTAAAAATCGGTTGAGTTTACCGAGAACCTGTATATTAAAAAGGCACTTCTTGTTCAGTTTTACCTGACGGCTATCGAAAACTATACATACACAAAATGTGCTTCTCTCTTAAGCAAACGGCATGGTGGTTTCTGTTTTGTTATATATTTTATACTAGATCTCGGTAAGTAATAATATTTCTCACTTTCAAACGGTAAATGCTGCCACTGTTTAGATTATACTAATGTCGTAGTAATTTAAACTACCAAACTGGAAAGAGTATACTCGTAATTTGTAAATTCTATTCTTTTAGATTGACTTATTTTCGGAAAATTCTGCGATGCTTGATTAAAAGCCGTGGCATGTTTAATTTTTAATCATTAAAAGTATGTGCAGCAACAAAAAAGGATTTTAATTAAATGTGGTATATTGTGGCATTATGATGATTCGATGTTGGTATGTTGTGGAACCTTTGCAATACCTTGTAGTACCTTTTTGGTGCGTCGTGGCACAACAGTGGCACGCTGTGGTAAGTTCGTGGTGCGCTACAAAACCTTTGTAATGCGCTGTGAAACCTTTGTAGCGCATTGTAGATTTCTTGTAGCTCGTTGCGGTACTTTTGGAGTTCGTTGCCTGTATATTGAGTTACGGTATCTCTATAGTTGTTCTTCCTCACAGCCTGCCTCAACATATGGATCTGGACGATACCTTCTAGGGAAAGACACCGCGGGCTCGCAAGAGCGAGGACTCTATGCGAAAGACCAACCATTTAACGAGTAGTAACGTGGAATACCAGTTACGGAGTTTTATTTTGCTCCACTCCTGTTTTTGAATGATTTCGGAGGTACTGAACAAAACGACGCACCAGTCTAATCATTTCATTGCAATACATGCTTGGGGTAACCGGCAAATTTACTGCAATCGAAATATTTACCGAAGGCTTGAATCGTAACTTTCTTTACTATTCGGCTATTGGCTACAACGGATGTAATAATGAGGTGTCAAATCTACTTTTTCTTTGTATGTCAATCGGGACTGACGCATTATAGAAGTAGCCGCTGGCCGCTCAAAAACATTGCATGTTCTAACTACATGATACCTTCGTAAGAGTTTTCGTCGTCGGATACGGTAATAAAATTCGAGCACTTATCTACACTTATCGAGAACCGCATTTTAGCAATGATTAGTGAGTGTGAACCCCGATAACAACCGATTCACTTTACACGAATGTTGCAAAAACTAATGCCAAATGCAATCGAGAAGCAAGTGCAACACTGTCGAAACTCTGCCTGTGTGTAACGCGTATAGTAAATAGAGAACATCAATTAGCTAGATTACGTTTCATTCGACGAATGTCGCTTTTCTCACAGTTCAAAAGCAATGTCGTTGATCATCTTCGTCACGTGCGGCGTTCAAGAGCTTCAACACTGATGGGGTGAGCTACTACGTCTTCTATATTTGTTATCAAGAGAACTATTGCTAATTGCACACTACGGCCCTGGCTAACCTAACTAATCTTTATAACCAATACAAACTAGAACTCTTTCTAATTGCGTGTGTCGGTGCATTTCTGTCCTTTAGATTTCTCTTCTACACATCTGCCAGTTTAATTAGGTTTTCCATATCCTTCTGAGCATCGCAATGAGACTCACGGATGACGCTACGTCCTTCGCTTCCTTTCTAAATAGTGTCGACGCTCATATCCCGGAGGACCTGGGCGAAGCTAAATGGCACGAATGCATAACCCTCCCCCTTGAAAAACTTGTTCATGAATTCGACCCAGTGAAGACGAAGTGCGTGCAGGAAGGCCGACAAGCCCTCCATGAGAAGCAGGATGCACACCGTCAGAACGGCCCACCCCGCCCAGCTGGCGTAGATCATCAAGGACGCGGTAACCGAGCTCGCAAGTGATCTATCCGCGGCCGAGAACAGCGCTGACTTGAACACCATGCTCCATAGCACCTCGGACAGCTGAGCGTGCGCTAGCGACAGCGCCCACAGCCGCAGATACGATGCAGTGTTCGACACCGCCCCAAGGCAATACTCAATCGTGTGGATAATTTGGTGGATGAAGACCTCGCCCAGCTCGAATTGGTGGGTTGACTCCGCGTAGCTTTCGATATGGTCGAGCTGCTGTATTACCGCTAACTGCTCGTGGTCGTCTGAACGGAGCGTCCGCAACGACACTGCTGACTTCTTGCGACGGCTTGAAGACGACGATCCATCGTTCTTTCCCTCCGCGTCGTCCCGGATCAGTGGCTCTTCGTAGAGGACCACGGGTACGAAATCTTGCGGCAGTGGCGTCGAGTGCAGTCTGTGCAGGTAGAACAAATACAGTGGCTTGGCGAATAGCAGCCACGGCACGGCGACCAGCGCCAGCAGCAGGATGATCATCTGCACTCCGCTCTGGCCGTGGTACATCGGCTTCTGGTAGCACAGCGACGTTTCGGTATCGCCGACTGAGCCGAACTGCATCACCATGTTGATGAACATGATCAGGATACTTCGCGAGCAGCTGGGACCCTCGCCATGACCAGCGCCGAAGGGCAACATCCACTTGTAGAATACCATGAAAACTAGGTAACCGAACAGACTTAGCAGAAACGTCAGCTCCGGCACGAACACCGCCCAGATGTCGAGGTTGCGACGGAGCATGCGCTCGAGAACGCTCCGCGGCGGCGGGAAGCCGGTCCGGTCCTTGAAGAAGGTGTGGTTCCACAGGCTAAGTACGGTGCCAAACGTCATGTGCAGCACACCAACGACGACAGCCATCTTCATCTTATAGGAATTCGTGAACTGGATTTTGTTGCTGGCGAGCATCCATATAGGGTCGATGCCAAACGGGTACGATCTGTTGCGATAGTCCAACCTCGGATCAATCATAATCATGTCTTTCGTCGAGGTGCTATTCTTGTGGAGAACCCAGTTCGAGCGGAAGATGGCTATAGACTTGGAGAACGTGTCGTTGTAGATAAGGCCGGTATAGATGGAGAACAGGCCCATCAGAAGGACGAGGTAGCGTCCTCCGAAGATCATCGAGGTAATTTCCTCGCGCACTCGGCTGAGAGGTTTCTCGTAGAAAATCAACGCCAATGCGAATAGCGTCAGTAGAAGTCCGTGGCCCGCATCGCCAAACATGACGGCAAAAAGGAACGGAAATGTAATGATAGTGTATGGGGCCGGATTCATTTCGAGATAGTTGCCCACCCCATAGGCGTCTACGAGACTCTGGAAGCCACTCGTAAACGCGGTTGTCCTGTTGAGCGTTGGGGGCGTTCGTTCGGTCTCGACACGATTGATAATGCACGGAAAAGTGCTTCCGGCAGCCTCTGTGCCACGCCGCAGCGCACCCTGGACCTTTCCCATGTCACGATCAGGTATCCAGCACTCGGCGATCAGACATTTCTGTGTCACGTCGAAATTCAGCATGTTCATCACGTAGAACACGGCCTTCATCTTGGCGACCTGGATCTTCCACGTGTGGAGTTTCCGAGCCGCGTTCGCTAGAACCTTCATGCGATGATCCTGCGATCCGTTGAACACCTGTGACACGTTGAGTCGACAATAACGTGAGTTATTCGCCGCGCAAAGGTGGAAAGGAAGCAATGCCTTTTTCTTATGCGTGCACTCGACACACGTGCAAAATAACAGGTGAGCCTAATGGCGACACCATTTGAAACTAATCAGACGCTCAAAATGTTTTACAGAGTCCTCTTTAGCGTTTGTACTTCGCGCGTCCTTGTCGTTTATTTAACGATCAGCAACCTAGATGAGAACTACCTAGCCCATCTTTTGCACATTTTTCAATTTCTATTACCGACCTATCTACTCCCCTGGCGACTTTAAACGCAGCATTTTGAGCATTTCACGTTGGCTCATTTTCGAATTATGACGCCGCGATTCGGCAGAGGTCGTCTATATCGGACGCGATTGACCGATGCGACAAGATTCAGCTTAAATCACCTGTTCGCACGCCGGATGAATGCAATATCTGCGCAAGCTGTCCAACATGGCCGCCATTCCCCCACAATCAAGTTCTCGTCAGCGTATCAATATACTTGCCCGTCTCATGTCCTCTAGCCTTTGTAGGACCTCGATGGCGACTTCACGGCGTCCTTCGGCGTCTTCCGGACACGAATAGACGTTGGCCCGGAAAGCCTCGCAAATCTTATGGACGCGCTGTTTGAGCTCCTCGCCAGGGAAGAATGTGAGAAACACGCACTTCTGCTGCTTTTCGCCGTGCACGTCGGTGATGGGCTCGTCAATAAATATCTGTCGGACGAAGATGATGCCACGACCGACACGCCACATCATGCGTGCGAACGAGTGGTACCGGTCGACGGGAATCATGCCGGCAACGAAGCTGCCGACACAGATGAAAGCACGACGAGATCAGTATTTCTTAGAGAGAAAAACAAGATGTCTGCGAACATATTGGCATAGGGTGCACATTAAAACTGTGTGAGTTTGTTCAGTGAGATACTGGATCACAGACATTTAAGTAGGGCGTAAATACTTTTGACGACACTGCTACCGTAGTAAGCTCATGGTGGATGCAAAAACAACTTTTAATTATTCTACGAACCCGACCGTCTCTTGTTCTTTCCGGGGAATTCTCGCAGGCAGTTCAATCTCTAGCGAACTCGTCTGGGATAGACTCCCTGGAGAGTTCTCAGTGGTTAAAGGCGACGCGTCTGTGCTGTCGACCTCGTCCTGTAACAGAAAATTAGCGGAAATGACACACGTGAATCTATTTTCTACGCCACCAAAAAAGCAGTCGGTGTGTCCCCCGAACTGCGAGGTCATATCTTGCACATTCGAAATCGCGGCACAATGAGATGCACGGGGGTCTAAATCTCCAACGAACGTCGCATATCATCTTCGTTTGCGCAACATATTTCACAAACGCTGATGAACCTGACAGATATTCTCCGTAGAACGATCGGAGTAAGGACAAGATCTCTGAACCCACACCGCACATCCACTAGACTAAGACATTTTTCTTCATTATCAGACGTATTACCTCGCTGTTCTGACGCGTCTCAAAGAACTCGTCGGCAGCGCGGAGTACGTGTTTGAGTTCGACGAGCTGAACGTAAGTACGGTTCATCTCTTCGGCATTGGCATTCACCTGAAAGAACAGGGAAAGAGCCAGGATCATCAACTTTCCGGCTTCTTCTGTCGTTGGGCAATGCGGAGTGACTCTGTGCTCGAGTCACACGTCATTCACGTCGATTCCAGTTTAATCTTCCACCTAAATAAATTGAATTTTATGTTTTGTTATGAAACGTCATTGTTTTAGCATCCACAAGAGCGGTCAGTCGTAACAGCTGCGGTCGCGACTGCGCCGTTGCGAGCGTCCCTGGGTCATCGCTGTGATGGCATCGAGGGCTACCTACCTGGCGTAGTTCTTCCTCGATTTTCTCATACGACACCTCCATATCGATCATGTCTTTTGGCAGCGGAGTATCGACGAAACCATCTGCTGTCAGCATGAAAATACCCTCTTTAACAATCTCTTGTTCAATATAGGCGAGTGTGCGCTCCATCTCGTTACAGCGTCGAACGTCGTTGATGAATCTCCTCTGGAACGCGTTAACCTATCAAAATGAAGCGTGACTGGTAAAGCGACGGAAGACAGAAGCAGCGTCCTATTATCGAGACTACATTGTCCTCTTGTAGCTTGTTCGGGTTCGCCACAAGCATGGTACATTGCCCTCTGCTGAGTGGCAACGAATACATTTTGCCTGCGATTCAATAAAAGCTTCATCTCGAAGAACTATCTGTGCGTATAGCTTCGGCTGCGTTAAAAAGGCGCTCGATTTCTATGTGGACGGCCCTATGTTATATGGGTTGGCTTGTAGAGTGCCATATAGATCCCTATGTTCGCTTAAATATCAAATGTGAGTACTGATGGCTCGGTTCATTTTAGTGGAACTCAAAGAAATTCACCCAAAACAAGATTTACGGTTTTTCTTCGTTTTTTGCTCCCAAACTACATGAGATTTGCCTTTACATAATGCTTTACGCGTTTTTTTTTTTTTCTACTCCTACGTTCTCGTTAGAAAAGACTCAAATTGAAACTGCTTGATGTCATGTAGAAACATGTTCAGCTATCCTTCCAGGGAGGAGAACCGGTAAGGCAAATGCTTATCTGACTTTCCCTGAAACGCCCGCCTCTCCAAATCGGCATCCATAGAACTTAAAGCACCGTTCGCCATCACCGCATGGATTAGCGATATAGGCCTGTATCTTTCATGCATTCATAAGCTATCACGTGAAGCTTTTTCGCTACGGCAAGCATTTGTATATCATGAACTGGCTCATTAAAGACATTGGGTTGTTTGTCCATATCAAAACACATGGGCGGTATATGGACGACGGAGGCTGGATAACCTGTGATATTACATCGATGACCTAGTCAGGGTAGTTAGTTTAGTCATTTTTTGGTTCTCACTCGAACGTTTTACCAGAAACAAATCACACATCTATCTAAAGCGTTCAAAACTCGGATAGATACCGGATTGATCACATCGCTATGTCAATAACCCCTACCGCGGAACCTGTCTCGCGTCGGTGGTAGGCAAACTGTTGCCGAAGATGTCAGAAACGGCAAAACACACACACACACACACACACATACTTCAGCATTCAAGTCGATGAACTGAACCAGGCCGAGTTCTCCTAATTCTGCGATGCATTGGTACGTCGCGTCCGTTTTAAGGAACAACTGGCACATGGCCATCGGCTCACTCCGAAACAGCGACCCCATATCTGAGCCGGCGAGGCGTTAACTCAGATCGACAAAAACGTCTGGGGACCGCACAAAGCTACTGGCGACCCAACACCGTCGCTACAGACCGTCACCGTGAACTGGCCGAACAGAAGAGTCGCTAGCCGTCAGAGGCGTAAAGACGCCAACGCTGTATTTAGCCTAACGCATATCGCCACTTGATGGGATTAAGGACAGCTAAGGCCGGGAGACACACGCAACTTCGCCGCTAGGCCCGCCGAATGAACCAATTGGTCACCAATCACGGGACAGTCCCGTGTGCAGAAGTGCGCAGGGCTATTGGTTCGAGCTCTTCTTCAACGAGACAGACAGTTTTCGGTTAGATGAACTGTCCAGCGAATGTCGTCTTCCGGCACGCATCCGTCACACAGGCCCACAGCATTGTGGCCATAGTCCATGGAGAAAGGGCGCGCGATTTCGAATGTTGACCAATGTACTGGCAAGAGCGGCATGAGTCGCTAGGGAGCTCTGTTAACGCAGTCGCCGCAGTGAAATCTGTCACTGCAAGAATCGACAAGAGGCCTTGTGACAATCCTTCTTTAGGTCACCATTTTCCATCATGTGGTACTGTTCGCTTGCGGATAGACGCTTGCAATTAGCCGCCTTCAACGAACGATGCGTGGCGATGCGTCTTCGCGGCTGCTGTAGTGCTACTGCTGCAGTGCAGCTGCTGTAGTGCGGCTGCTGTAATGTGGCTGCCGTAGTGCGGCTGCTGTAGTGCGGCTGCTGTAGTGCGGCTGCTGTAGTGCGGCTGCTGTAATGTGGCTGCC
>MNPL01018052.1:2395-20327 GCA_002081605.1 Tropilaelaps mercedesae | reverse complement strand
TATATATATATATATATATATATATATATATATACGTATTCTAAGAGCAGTGTATTCACTTTTGTGATTTCTAGTAATTTTATGTCTCGATAGTTAAAAACAACCAGACTGCACAAATAGAAAGCTAAAGACCTCTGAATCGCTGCGCCTATGTCAGAATGGAGTCATCTTTAGAGCGTCACCGTTCGAAGCGAAAAACGCTTTCCGCGTAAAGTTCGTGTGCAACGGTAGCGTCGAGTCAATAACGAGATTCAGATATAACCGCATTATCCCAACGCGGCTTATGATTCTCAATTCTTCTCTAGGCTCGTATCATGCGGTCAGTACCTCTCAGAAACAATGAATACGCTTCATATCTAGGTCGAAATCCTGACCGCATGACCGCACGGTCGACACATCAGCGACCCGTTCAACTGGATAATAATCCTGCTGTGTTTCCATGGTGCCATTGAGAAGAAAGTCAGGTATACAAGTTATCAACGTGCCTGTTTATACAAACAATCTAGCTCGGTGTACAACAGGATGTCCATTTATCAGGATTCTCGAGGTGGCACACATTAGGCGCCAGTTGCAGAGGAGGTCAAGTGTTTCTGGGTTTGAACGCACTCAAGGATGCACCCGTGGGGAGAAACGCGTACCTATGGTTCACTATCCAGTTCTTTTGCTGCTGATCAAATTTCATAACAATAATAATAATAATGATAATGATGATGATGATGATGGTAGTAGTAATTGACGCTTCGGCCGGAGTAAGTAATACAATTAGTCTCGAAACGCATCGTCGAGTAGAATAGGAAGAAATTCTCCAGCTGGCCAGGGCAGCCGCTCTGGCGCTGTTATCTTCTTGGTTGCGCGCCTACGGCGGGGTCCTCACAACGGCAGAAGGGTTTTACTTTGGCCAAATCTGTCTGCCATTAGAGCAAAAAACTGACAGCCCGCGTTGCTCGCCGTAAGAGCCAAGCGAGCCGGTGAGTAGATATCAGTTTTCTGTCTCTCTGTTTACGTCGGTTTTTGAACGAAATTAAGTAACGGATAGTAATCATGGAACGAGAGAGCGAGAGAAACAGCGAGGTGGATGGGATGGGTAGGGTGGTTGGGGGGGGCTGAGAGAAGGCCCATAGAAAAGTTTCGTCCGACCGACTGCAGGTTTAGTATGTTTTCCGCCACACAATGGCGTGGAGCAGCTTGAGACTGGCTGAAGCAGAACGAGACAAACGCATACAAAGCTCAACGGAATGGACTAGCAGATCCGGTAAGAATGTAGAAACGCCACCTTGCCGAGACCCTGTAGCAGTTCGTAGGAGTAGGTAATAAAATCGCAACAAAAAGGTGCGCGTTTAGGTACGGTCGTAAAGTGAATGGTAAAGATGAGCGTTCTAAACAACTAATTGCCAGCGTAGTAAACGCATTTGCACGGACGTCGTACTCGATTCGTTAATAAAGTTGACAACCATTTCGGATTGCCGGTTGAGACTCGAACGAAGCAAAAATGGACTGGATAAAATATTACGGCGATTTCCTATACCAGTCCGAGTTCGACAAGCACGCCCACTCGTTGTAAAATGCGTTTGTGAAACTATAGTAGAATTTCGCAAGAGAGGAATCGTATATATTTTGAGCTATATGATATAATATTTGCACGTATAAGCCTCGCTGGCTATGTAGCTTCGGCTTCTCAATGTAATGCTCAACAGAACGCAGAAGACATTTCTGAGCCTAGAACGGGGAAGGTCCCGTGTAGTCTGCATAAAACGTAGTCCGGTCAGGTAAGTACACATAAGCTTTTCACTTTACTACGTTTACGCTACGTTTTACTACTTAAATCCCGCTGACGGCTAATTTATTCGAATTTATCCAGTCGAGCGATATCAGGGCCCTTTATTTCTCCCATTGTTTCATGGAAATTTTGTACCCTATCATCCGTCTAATATGAGAACCACGCTTTAGTGATGCCTGCACCATCTAGCTATACATTCACTTAAACTTGTTTCGTTGTTATCTTCGTTATCTTGAAGCAGGCCGAAGTGGCGACTTCCGTTTTTCTTTTGTACACAAAACGATGCCAATTGCGTCTGTACTCCCCTTTGGACCGTCTATGGACCGAAGGCAGTCGTCGCTCAGCAGCCAGAGGAAGATGTCGATGATGAAGTTCCAGGCCTGTACTAACAGCGACCACATAGTTCGTTGCTAGTTTCCATAGAACAAGGACACGTCCTCTGTCTACTTGTAATGTTCTAGCTAGACACGAGCACCCACAGATCTGAACTGGAAGCAGAAATTGTACGCACGGCAAAAATGTTCTCGATGAAGTTCTGCTAAAGAAACATCTGTCTGCAATGATCGCCGTCGTGCGTCTGCTCTAGATACTGACCATCTGCTATGAGATAATGTACAGCAACACAGAATGCACAACTGGGAGGCTCGATGTTGTCGGCCAAACACGTTGAGCCACCATGGTACGACGGGAACTCCTGTAAACCCGACCGATATTTAGTTCAATAAGCCTCTCATTGTGACATGTTCCTCTCAAAAAAGCTTCCATCTAGCCCGCGATAGGCCACATTTTATTTGCGAGAAGGCGCAGATAGAAATCACGCTTCGTTTGCATACGATTCAGTCGTCTGCAGTCCTAAATGTTTTCCAGATATTTTCTACTCAATCACGACGATCACTCAGTCACAACCGGAGTTGGCTAGTCCAACTGACACACGATTGGTCTATCTGAAACACTATGTCCTATCACTTAACTCTCTGAATAAAAATATCGGCTACTTATCGAATATGCGTTCCACCTCCTCGAGAAATGCTTGTTCCACTGGTACGGTGTCTGATCAATCGGACTTCGGAGCCAATCACTCCAGCATGATGCCGCTGATATCCCAATCATTAAGGTGGTCACGAGCCACGGCGAAGGCGGCAGTCATGTCAGACATCGTTTTGTGCTTCAGAGACGAAGCTACCCTCTGTGCTACCCTCAGCGCAATCACCATATGAGTTCAACTGTGATTGCTTGCGGCTACATCAGCTACCGTGAACGACGATTTCCGTCGAACGACTGCCAGCTCGGCGCCACTTTGTTACCCCAGCTGACCACCAATCAAGCATCGAATCGAACTGTCCGACCACGTCGGTTAGCGGGATCATTAACGATAATTCCCATAGGGGTCGTACGCGCCATGATGGTGTGCCCTGCAGAAATTGAGCTTCAGCTGCAGAAAACTGCTTCGATTGGGCGCAAACGCTCGAAACAGTTATTAGCGCGAACGAAATGACGACGACAGAGCAAGAAGGCCCGAGTCGATGACAATTTCAGAAACGTTTCGGGATTCCATCTCATGGAACGGGAAAGGCCAACAGGTGTACAACGGGCCCCCTTGTAGAAGAATTGTTCGCGTGCGCGCTTCTTCGTTAAATCATTTTAATGCGCAACGATATTATGGATGTGCGAGCTTCATAGTGAGGACATTGCGCCATGGGCGTAGAATGTGCGCATCCATCCGAACCGATCTATTCTACCTCTTTAGAAACGTTCCAGATGCGTTTCGTGCTGGCGTGAACCAGTCGTCGAGCACAGCTGTGCCTGTTGCAGTTTGACATCACTTTATCACCTTGACATCACCGCGCTCGCCGTGATTACGCCACTTCCGGTAGCTGTGACACACGTTGACGGGATATTATGTATGTGGCCATGAAGATGATTTTCTCTAATAGTTTTGTTGTCGAATTCCCGCTTGAATCACTCTCTCACTAGGTTAGCTCTACACTGGTTCGGGCCATTCGCAGGGGCTAGCCTGTGTTTTTCGAGCTGACTGACCATCAACCAACATTTAACGTCCACGGTAGCGCTTCTTGAAGGTGGGGGCCAGCCTAAGACAAGGGAACCGGCCCGATGACACCGGGGTCCTACCGCACGCCGGCACTAGCGAACATTTATCCGAACTCCGAATACGCTGGCCTACCGTTTGCCGTTCACTTTCTATGGGGGCTAAGCGGTTGCCGAGCATCTGTCCTAATGACATCGACAGCGTCATTTTTTTTTTTGTCAAAGAGAACGACAATGATGGGAATGTCGGTGAAAGCCGTCGTAAATTAATGACCTGACGTAGGCCCAAATTGAAGCGGCAGGACCCGAGCGGGTTGGCGAGAGACCAATGGAGCAACGCTATCGAATACGGCTAGCGTCCTTTTTTCTATTTTCGTTTCGTCATCGGACATTCTTCCGCATATTTAGGTGGAGATTGCAGAAGCCAAGAACAGAGAAGGTCCGATAGTACCACTGAATCTTATTTTTAGTTTTAATCAGACGAAAAATGAAGGCGAAAACAGGATAATTAGAGGGAGGGAAAGTCAGCATACTATAACGAATGCTTACAAAAATTAGGTAGCTAGTTTTACGGCAGGTCCTGCTTTCGAGCTGGTCTCGCGTTCGATACCAAACTGACACATTGAAAGTTCCGAGTCGAGTTTCGAGTCCTGAAGTGATGCAGCTGCTCGAGGCACTGCACTTTAGAACATGTGTATGAAAGTTTCCGTCGCCCATATGAGATATAAGGTAGCCATACTGTCTTCACTGCAGCCAAGGGAAGGGCTTGATTCCAGTTACAAGAACTGTATGATGATCTCCCACGAGGCCTTTTTACATGGGAAACTCGTCCCGTCTGTTCCCTGTGGGCTTTTCTTGTTTCGTCAGACGTATCTGTATCTACATAGCGGATACCTCAAAGCTTTCTTCAGACTTGTAAACAAAAAGTCACCGTGAGGCGCACCAGTAAAGGACGCTTTGACACTCGTCAGATACGTTTCTTTTTAATAAACCTAGACAGACTTTGCGAGCATCCCATAGCACCGGTTTTACTGTTTTACTGTTTGCGCTAGAGTACTACTTTCGTGATCACGATTGCAGTGATGATGCTCTTCCTTTGAGTCGTACACATCCGACATGAAAGTGCCAACTTGTTGAGCCCACACGATGAATAGGTGTTAAACTTTCAAAGGAGTTATCGCGAGACTATATGCAAAATGTTCTATAAAACACTTCCAAACCGTCTGGTACTTATAGGGTCTTTTGGAAGCATGCCTTGTACATAGATATTGTGATGAAGTGCCGGGTACCTTGTGCCCCCATCGTATCTCTCCCGAGAAGACATGCGAAATGTCACAACAGTTAGTTCATCGCTTCTGCGTCAGTCATGATAGTGAAGCTCTACCAGCAATTCATTTTCAGAAGCTCGAAAACGATGTTTTCGGTCTATAGGGAGCTACACTGGGAGCTTTGACTGCTTGAAAAAATTCGTACTATCGACAAACGGTTTCGTTGTGAATGTAGTACGAAACGCTTTCCACCCGAGCCTTCCCGATTTTTCCTTCGTAGCGTCCAAAAGTATGAGGAAACGCTGGTGAGATGCCAAATCTGTCTGTATACTACAGAGGAGCCGTCTTTTCACTTTGTTTGACTTCGTTCCACTCGGCGCTCGATGCTGTTTTGGCCCAGAATTACGCACCGGTGTATGCGTTATGTCGCTATAAGCTATTTTTTCTTGCAGAATGATACTTTAACGTCTTTTCAAACTCTATCACTTGGATTGCTACTTTTGGAATTGCGCTAATACCGTTAGGCTAGGCCGCGGGAGGTGCTCCGGCTCCTGCGTGCTTGTTGCCAGGCTCGGGCTGTTGGTGCCTGTGTTATTGTGTGCAGGCCAGATCTCGCCGTGCGGTGACGCTGAGAGGTGGAACGAAAGACATGGAAACTACATTAGCCCCCTGGGAGTCAGAGATGGGGCGCTCTTTCTATGGAGTCTGGGCACCCTAATAGTAGCTCAAAAGGGAGGGAAAGTGAGCGAGCCGAAACGGGTCGGCGGGAGAGAACCAGAACTGCAAAGGAAAACCAAACAACTTCGGATTTTCTGTCTGCCCATAGATCGTCACTAAATCAAGGGGAACTTGTACTTTCCGCTCCTCAGATACTGCTTACATCCCCTATGCAGACTAGATAGTATATTATACGTATATGTTCGGCACATGCTCATATCTGCTCGAAACACAGTTGCTGTTCCGAGCCGACGTTGTCAGGAAGGTTAGGAAAGCTACCGTGCCACATGGCAATGTGCGCAGTATTTGCTTATTTGTATGGAAGTGGAGGGTGACAGAATGCCGTAAGCTCGAATATTAGACTCTCATGTATAGCCGCTGTTCATGTCTCACAGCTTTATTTTATGAGAATGGTCCAATGCGTGGTCATGCCTTAGATAGCTATTTGGTGCTAGCTAAGACCATTAATTAAAAATATAGTTCATTATTTCTTTATTTTTTTAGCATGCGTGTCATTTTAGTTAAACTAGAAATTCCTCCATTGCAAAATGAGGAAAAATTTAATTATATATTAGTGCTATTTGTGTCTTACGATTTTAAACTTACGATGATACATATCACGGCGCCGCACACTTAGATCTTCAAGACGTATGGCAACGCCCGAGTTTCCCCCGCAGCAAAACGAATACTTTTATTTATTTAGCAGTTTTCTTAAATTCTATTATAGAAAAAGACGAAATGCCTGCTTGCATGTAGTCGCCACGCACGTGGTACGCAAGCATCCGCGAACATATGCACCTGTCAACATTCCCTACTAAAAATTCTGCAATAGATATAACACCATCATAACGAACTGCTCTTCAAGAAGCCGCCAAGTTCACTATTACCATTTTTAAAAAGTTAACATGCAATTTGCGCTGCCTACGTTGAATCCGAGGCCAGCTAGTTTTACGACTTTTTGCTTCCGATTGGTTTTCGGTTTCGTTCCCAAAAGCAGCAAAAAGATCGATTGCATTTGATGGCCCGTATCGGATGGCAGTTGTTGAACACCTGCTACGGGAAAGCCGCTTTCCCATTGCAGGAACCGAAGGACTCAAATAAACGGAAATACACAGCGTAACAGCTGAGGAGAATTAATTGAAAGACAAACTGCCAAGCGTTCGGATGTAAGTCCTGCCCCCGGACTTACCGCTCACACCTGACCCATCTTCGGCGTTCTGTCACTCGGAATTCCCAAATGGATGAACGACAGGTACGATGACGCCTGCACGCATCGCACACCTACTAGACAAGCAACACCTTCAGACACTTTGTCTATTTCGCCAAATATCGACACATCGGCAGAAAATGGCTTGAATCTCGAATGAGGACTATTATCAGTTCAAACGTAGATGCGTACTACCAGCAGCTAGAAGATATTTAGGGCTTGATTTCCTCGGCTTGTTCCACGCCGTCCCCCAAACGTACGATTCCACCTGTGCGCGTCCGATCTATCGACACCTCCGTGGGATCCTTTTTCTGATACGTCTCACCAAATCGAGTGGTTCTTCTCGGATCCTTGGTAGCCAGCTGCTCGTTTTCTGCCTGTATTTCACTCTCTACAAGACCGATGGCTCCCTAGGCTCCTCTTGAGCTCCTGCTACACGGTTACAGGACTGCTGGGTCATATGCAAGTGGGCGTTAAGTGGCAAAGTCACCTGGCTGCAGTTTTTCGGAAGGAAAAAAGCATATTTTGGCGTCGATAGTAGTACCTGACGAAAGGAAGGAATGCTCTAGTATGATCGTATTTTCACTAGTGATGTCGTTGTCGATGTTCATATCACGGCAAATTTCCTTGGGTTCTAGCATCTTCGTGGAGAGAGTTGCCTTCGTCATGAAGTCGTACCAACGGTTAGTGGCGGCTGATATCCTCTCAGCAAATAGACTTTTCTAAAGGCACTTCACAGACTACCGATAAAAGACCAGGCTGCTCCCACGTTGAATATGTTTCGCGCATGATAGCCACCAACTCTTCTCCCGCTCGTGGTTCCGCTCGTTATGAGTTATGTCTTGTACGAGCTGTACGGTCTATAGGAAAACAGCGACACGCTAACGGCAATGAGGAAGGCCAGTATCAGCATCAACAACTACAACAAATTCGAGAATAGGGTATGCAGCGTCTGTTGCCGCAACAATTATTTCCAATTAGTAAAATTACACTTAATGAATAGGCGATAGACTGTGTTGTCAGTTAAGGGTGGGGAAAGGGGATAGAGTAGCAGTTGGTGGTTGTGAAACCGGAGCGTTTGAAATACCATAGCCTCGAGGCATGTCCCCCACCCAGCTCGAAAAAGCCGCCAAGCACGTTAGACTGCTATACGTTTGGCGAGGGGTCTTTGCCAGGCCGTGTTGAACGACTATCTACATTGCTTGATTGTGCCGTACTATAAATCGCATTTGGACTACCGTGACGGTACACTTTATTTGCGTTGAACACCATGAGCACCTCAGCGCGATCTTCATCACCCAATGCAGTTCCAGATATTATGGAAACACGATATATATATACATATATATATATATATATATATATGTGTGTGTGTATGTGTGTATTATTAAACTATTCATCTTCTATTTTTCGGCGCAAATTTCTCGATTGTCACACACAATCGCCTAATTACACCACCTACACATTCGTGTCACATTTTTTGCCTTCTGCGCGATTGAAACTTCAAATTACCCTGTTATAGGACAACTCTACGTTAGCTCAACGCAAAAGTTGACTAAGCGATTTTAATGTCAGAATTATGTCGATTCAGATAGAGCGTAATACATAGACACGCACATGGCGGACAGCATTTTTTGTCTAAATCAAATAGCAAATAACACAAACATGGCTGGCTACACAGTATCATCCCGTTATCTAATATGTGTCCATAGACGAGTGTACCTTATCGAGTCGTTATCTGGACCGGCGTGGCGCATATCTAATACCCGCATAGAATGCGTTTACCGACGGTCGAACCTAATATCGCGTTCACCTACCGAATTCACCGAACGACAGGCCTTCGTCAGACCGCGCCGAGCCTTCAAGGGCCTTTAGTGAAGACACTATTCGTGGCCTTTGTCGATGACACAATGCAGATGATCCTGGCCAGGAACGATCTTGTGGCACAAATATAACCAATGTTCGCAAGCGACCGCTTCAGATCTGTGTTTCTAGTTCCTGTCAGGCTCGGGTCGTGCCACTCCATTAGTTTGTGTAGTAACTTTCAATGTGACAGCATGATCGATCAAACTCGTCCAAATTGACAAAAAATACCCAATATATCCAGCTGAATCTGACACCTACAGTTCTGGCGTTCATAGACGAGCGTCTAAGAATTTCGCTGGCGGTCAGGTTTGAAATCGTCAAAGGTTATTGTCTTCACAAGAAGGGTATTCTCCATGAACATCAGCGGCTCGCTTGGTGCATTCAACGGCAAACATAGGTCAACGGCTTGAGTAGTTTGAAAACAGCCTTCCGATCTACACTATAGACCGTCAACCAATAGGATAGCTCCATTCGGCCATGCGGACCAGCTACTAGTGTCGATGTCGCCCTACGGCAAGAAGTACCCGACCCCTCCGGGACGTAGTAGACTGAGTAATTCACTTCACCGGTGTTGCCTAGGAGAGAGATTTAATAGCTTCGTAACGTATTTATGCGTACGACCTTTGACGATGTGGTTTCGATTCATTTCATATGAGGAAAAGATGGAATTTAGCTCGTTTGCCACGAACCGTCGAACGCTATACAGATGCCCATCCGGGGTGGTCACAACGCTTCTCTGAAAGACGGAACGGACCTGAGCACTTGCTTTTTCAATGTAGAAACAACATATTGTGTGTGTGTGTGTGTGTGTGTATATGTATGTGTTAGAAATCGCTCGCACTGGAGCGAATCGGCCTGAACGAGCTCGAAGTCGATAAGGAGCCCCTCTAAGGCGAGCCCGCCTTAGGATTCGGCCAACTTCTGAAAGGGGACATTATCGAGCGCCAACCTTGTATCGCGCTACGCTAAACTATCCGGCAAGTGATTTATGAAGTTAATCAACGTTCAAAATCATCATCTGCACCATCGCTAGCCATTGTTCCTACGATTACTACTACCCCATATATAGCTATTATTGCTCGGAGTATTAAGATGCTTATCGCCAAAGTCAACCACTGTTGTCCCTGACACAGAAGAGAGTGTTCAGAAGAGCGCGAGTCTGGGAAATCAGAGGAATAGAAGATTAAGATAGAAGAAGATACAGAAATTAGTGGGGGAGCTACGTGTACACATTTGTGTCTGTTTCTTTCACTAGGACCTCTATAACTTATTGACATTGTCGAATACCGACGGGGTATTGGAAATGGTTCACAGGACCTAGAAGCGTCAATTTTTTTAAAACCTACAGCAGCAATTGTTTAACTATTGTGGATAGTGTTACCATGACGAACCATGGCGTAAAGAATAGAGTATCGTTTGCTCAATGAAAAACGAAAAAAACTTTCCATTTTTGTAAAAAGCCAACATCAATGAAGATACATCTCTATGAACAGTTTTTTCAAATGCAAGATGAGGCATTAAAAGCGATCGATGACAGCCTTTGAGTAGTGTTTGCTTTTTCAAGTTATGCTCTCTGGTATATATATATATATGTATATATAGACAGTTTGAGGTATAACAACGGATATTAAGGAATTTCATGCATCTGTGGATGGCTCAAACGTATGGGAGTTCTTTTAGCACCAGAGATATTGATACTTTCATTGTTTCTACGATAAGGAAATCCGAAGGCTGATTAACTGGATTGAATTCATTGTGATGTTGTCCTTTGTTGATAATTCTGGTCAAATACAGCTGTAAGTAACCGTCGGCTGTCAAGTTGTATCGCGTTGGTATGTCTCACAGTTGTGTTACATGATCTCCCTAAACAAACACGTTTCCTGAAGGATCTACGGAAACTATGCTAAGCGGTGGCGAGACTCCAATTTTCGCACTTTATAGCTTTACTGACTTTACAGCTTCTCAACAGACGGTTATCTTCGACACATTTCACGATTTCGAAGACCTGACCACGTTAAGTGCGGGTACCCCCACGGAGGCATCGAGTTTTCTGTTCCCGATTCTTTCCACGTAAATACACATCTATCGATGAACAAGTGGAATACAGGGCTGGAATCTGCAAGTACAACATACATTTTCACCATTATTATCGCGTGCAGATTATTTTCAGTCAGCTCGATTTCGCATCTTCAGCATCTAAAATCTTCAAAAAACCCTCGAAATGCTAATATAAGTGTAAGACTCTGCATCAGTGATAGCTGCAATAATAAAACTCCTAGATCTCGACAACACTTCGGGCCTTTCGCGAGACAAATAGGAAGATATCCAAGACTTGAGTTTAAAAATTGCCACCCGTCATCAGCGAGTTGCAACATGACCGTTTGTAATTTGTTTTTCGCACAATGGAACTCATCATTTATGGACTTTGTCTACCGTAAGTTGTTCTTCCATCGTTCAACAGTTCTACATATAAAAAAGGCTCATTAGATTTTTCTTTATTAAAGCTCGAATACCCGTTTTTATTGGCCCTTAATTTTTTTAAACAATCCCGATTAAATTTCTTACTTTTTCGGTTCTACAGGCTCCGACCCTTCTATATTACACTTATTTTTTCTAATTAGTCACGATTACTAGCTAGAAATTCTAGCAGCAAAAGCCTCTGACCGAAAAATTAGCCCGACTACATTTCAAGCGACAGCGCGCAAGTTAGCGCCCACACAATTCGTCTTCGCCCGAAAAGCTAAACAAATGGACGCTTGCTAAAGCAACGATGTAGCCACCTCGTGCTTTTTCTAATTTGATAATGACAGTAAGAATAAAATTGTTCACGAAGTTGCTGGTCCTTCTGGGTACATTTTTGTTCGCTACAGCGGCAAAGGCAAACATATTGTCGGTTTGTTGTATTCATTCTAGAAGACAGAAAAATCAACAGTCGTAGACCACCCTACACGTCGGTTACTGTTTCCCTGTTCATTGCGTTTTAGGCGTTATGCAGCAACAGAGAGAAATCAACTAGGCGAATTTTGTACTTTAAAAATGGTTGACGTTTGCTATTAATTACACAGGCGAATTGATGCGCCATTTATTCTCACCTATGTGTTGACAAGGCTAATTTTTTATTAAAAGTGGTAGCATTAGTAGTAGTAGTAGTAAGAGTATTGTTTATCTTTGCCAACATAATTAGAGATCGTGGGATCGTCTCGTTTTCGATAGAGCTTTTTGAAACCGTAGAAAGACGATTAGGTCGTTCGGCTGGTAGTCAATTACATCCCATTTTTTCATTATATTTCGGTTTACGCAAACTAAATTGGACTGGACAAGCGGCAACCGTGCAGTTTGAATGAGATTAGTGGGTCTGTATGTTCACTTTGTTTTAACATCAAATGACGCACAAGATCGACAGATAGGTCGCCTCGTTCACCCTACCTCTAGTCATGTGGCTACAAACGAACCTAGAAGTTAGGACAAACAGTGGAGAGTAACAAAATCTTATATCACCATCTAGCCTTTACCGTCAGTATGTGTACTATGAGGCCGTTAAAATGGTAGGTGTGTCAGTGCGCGTGTCTCAGAAATACAATTTTGTTTACAACGACAACAGTTAGAAGGACAATAAAAGTGCTGATGAAAGCCTAACGATACTGCAGGCCACTACCATGAAATATGAACTTCATTAGGTTGAGAGTATGACTAGCGGTTAGACTATAAAGCGCTTTCACCCAATTATTTGAAACGTCATACATGGCAAACCCAGCAGAAAAACGACGAACTGAGTCCATTGCTAAATGCTTCCCTAAGGACAAACTTCCTCCATCTTTTCTGCTCTCATTTTCGAGAATGCAACCTCTATGCGATATTTTGCTCCACCTCCACTCACTCGCATGAGGAAACGACACTCCCTCGAGGGAAGGGGAGATGCTCTCCATATACGTAGAGGCCACACTGAACTCCTTCCGTCGCTCGCGTTCTCGCTCGTTGAGTTCATGGCGGTCGTTATCTCGAGCCCTGAATACGCCAGATGCGCTGTAGAGCCGCCTTGTTTTTAAAGCCTTGTTACACTTATTCTTATTACTTTATTTGTCCGCCGCCCTCATTGTTGGCGTCAACCAACATCATGTACTGCGCGCCCCCTAATGAAGAACGATGGCGTAGAACATGCGAAGACGAACGCGTTTTGCCACCAACGCGTTTTGTCAAGTCATTCATCTAGGCCGGGACCATCTAGGCCGACAAGCCTCTTCCTAACTTTGACATCGACATTACCGCGGCCAACGTCGTCATTACCAACTGAGTGAGGCGTTACGGCGAACAGTGGTTTGCGGAATAAATACGCACGTATTCGACCCCCGTTAAAGTTATGTGTGATCGACGAACGACGCTTTGCTAGTCAAGGTCATCAGATTTGATCTGCAGGTGTTGTTTGTAGCTGTCGTGCGGAAGACATCACTCTTACATGTGGTATAATTATAGTTCAGTTTGTAGAGCCACAAACGTGAACACTACGTGGAACGACGAGAGAAAACGTCTACCGAATATTTTATTGGTTGAGTTCAACGGACTACCTCTTAACGGGTATGTCTAACATGAATCCATGTTTGCTTGCCATATATGTTCAGCTGGCTACCATTCTGAAATGACAGCTGGGCCGGTATATCAAATGCATCGTTTCATGTTCATAGATTTCTCGTATTTTTTCCAAGGAATGTTCGAAGGTAGAAGTCGTAGAGAGATGTGCGCATCGACGTGAATGGATGCCGGTGTGTGTGTGTGTGTGTGTGTTTGTATATGGCGGCTATTTATGACAGATGAGACTCGGCTATATTAACCGAGTATGGGGGAACTGCGTCTGTCAGCCACTGATGGCGCCACCGAGCCGTGCTTCGTCAGCAATGCGTCCAATACACACACACACACACACACACACACACACACGTACATGTTTGTTTCACCTGCCTGGGCTTGTTGGTCTCGGCATCCACCAGTATTTAGATACAAACACAAATTCGCAAGTATCGATATGATCTGCAAAAAAAAAACCACTCGAGTTTGACCTAGACCTAGTTTGTGCTGACTATCTACACGAAGTATTAACGCCTAATATCCTAACAAATTGTGATCCATTAGTCCTGATATCATCCCGCTCCGAACTATTCGCTCCAACCATTTCCTACTAGCTTAGGCCCGATTTCCGTCAAACGTCCTTTCTAGTTCTCCAGAAAGTCACTCGCTTTTCTGCAAGCTTTTCTGCCCTACAGAAGTTGGGTCAATCTATTCGCACTGGGTTATTGCACGTTATCTATGCACCCGAACGGCTGAGACTCAACGACGGCCAACAACGATTAGTGCGTCCAATAGTGTCCAATATCGTATCCAATGTGCATAGACAGCAAAGCGGGCTACGCACCGTTCGTGTATGTTCCGGGTCTGCTTGCGGTTCACCATGTAGAGAGTCTTTGTGATCTGATATGACACTGACACAACACAGACCCGGAGGCAGCAATTTGTACACTTGTTGGCGGTCTTGTTCTTCCGCCCCTTTTCCGATGTAATCGCTATTCTGGCGGAATTCTGTTGGCTTTTTGTGTAGAACATCGTGTAATGCCACCACTAGTTGTGGAGTTGAACCGTAGTAGCCCGCGGCCACGGTGGACATCTGGACGGCGGCTCGATATAAGCGGTTGGTGAACGACGGTTCTGAGGGATGAACAAAGGGGACGGCCGGAAGGTATTCGTCGTTCCGTTTGTTGGCCGACGGGTCCAAACTGCTTAACTGGGCTGGGACGCTGTGTTTGAGAATGAACCGCGCGGGGGTTCTGTTCCGAAATCGAACGTAAACGCCGGAATAGCCTTGCGCAAAGGCAACTTCTATCAACATTTCGTAACAACTCGACTGGTAGGTTGGTTTGTAGGTCATTGTTACGTTGCAGCGCATAGAAAAATATCGATTCGATTCATGTCGTATTAAATGAGCGGTAAATTATTACTATTTCTATTATTATTAATATTATTATTATTATTATTATTATTATTATTATTATTATTATTATTATTATTATTCATTACATTACAGTGAGTGTACGTTGCTGGCTAGAGGCGTACTGTGTTTTTGGCAATTTTAGCGTTTTTCCGACCTCAGTACCTGCTGCTGAACAAAAGAGGAAACCTTTTTATTGAGATTAAAGTGAATTTTCGATTAAAATGCCCGAGAGTAAAGTAATATTCGCTGTGCTAGCTTAAGTGCCGCCCATGACTCGAGAGGGCATCGCAGTTTTAACGGGACGAATCACTTGTTGAATAATTTACCAACATGAAGACCGCTTGGATAGCACTTTCTACACGCAGAGCACTTTTTTAGTGCCGGCCCGCTTGTCGAAACTTCAGGTGAGAACGCAAACCGTAGCCTACTAAGGCGTATGGAAACCGCGATGTATCGACTCTACAGGATATCCGCTAGTACTGCATCGTTTCCTCATTTCCTTCACAAGCAACAGGGAAAATCACCCTTCACCCAAGCATTAATCCCATAATGGCATGGGCGCCCCTTCCGGCCGCTGTGTTTCGCGTGCATTTTGTTCGTCTTCGCGGATGTGAGGTGGTCTCGAACCACACAGACTCGTTCTTTCACCTCGCTTCAAGCCCAGCATAGATCTCCGAGTCGCTATCGAAGATCTCTTCACAGCAGCCACTGATTTTCTTGCTCTGCGTACCAAGTGCATCGAAGTAGTCCTACCTCATTGCCGAGTGGTGGGGGATAGGTCACGTGGGTGAGACCGCGCCGCCAGGCCTCCTTCTTGTGCTTAAAGGACAGGCAACAACTCAGGTAGCCTTCCTTCGTTTGCGGCAAACGGAGGAAGTCACGTGGCGCTGTCCATCTGCGAGGCGATGGCGCGTGCAGGCAAAAAGCAAGCTTCAGCCCTTAAGCGACTGCCAGCTACAGTGCACTAATGTGGGAATAATAGAAGCGGCGGCTACGAAAAGAAGGGCAAACGAAAATGAACGAAGTGAAACGGATAGATCGCGGGAGACCGAACCGAGTTTGACCCCATGTCTTGCACCCCAATCACTCCTCCATCCACCGGCCGACACCTATAGAGAAAGGCAGGACTCCATTTTTGCTCGTATTCAGTGTGTGAGCGTTGTTACTGTATCGAATCCGTATACCAGGATCAGGCCATCGCTTTAGCGTTAGACACTAACAGAGACCCCGCATGGCCGGACACATCTGCATGTCTCGCATGTCTCTCACACACACACACACACACACACACACACACACGACGTGCTATAGCGCCATTCGCCCGTTGAACGCCCGTGGTCATTTTATTATCGTCCTCTGCTCGTGCGCAATTCGCTGCGCGGACACGTGCGGTGTTGTGACAAAGCAGCACAATAATGCTCAACTGCAGATCCTTCGTAGACATTCGAACGACCTCAACGCGCTCAAATCACTTTATCGTTGCCTTGAGAAGGACCCGGCGGAACTTCGAACATTTTCGTGCGTGTACGTGACTGTGTGTCGTGCGCCTGTGTCGTTTCGACTCGTATTAGGATAGGAAATCGGCACCTGGGACGCAACGCAGGCGCACTCGAGTTGCCCTCGAGTGATCAGCCGCGCTCAACTACGATGAGATCGAGTGCGGCTCGTCTCCTTTCCGCGTGTTTCCCATCGATTCACGACTTGATTTTCGTTCTGGTTTTTGATCTTTCAGCGGTCACGTGTCAGACTGAGGATGTGCACTCTACGCGCGGCCATGTGCAGCGGCCATGTGCAGCGAATCTATTACTGTTGTCGAAAGGGTCCATTAGCGACATTAGGGACCCGGTCCCGTCTAACGTTCGTTTCCGTTTTCCAATGCTCCTGACAAGGCTCCAAACGGGCTTTTCTAGTATGTTTACCTTTATTCATTAATGAAAGCGCGCCGTCGGGGCTCCTTAGCGTTTATTTTAGTAAAGGAAGCAAAATGAAACGCTAGTTTTTCGTGCTTAGCAACAATATGACGACTGTAACGCAAAGCTACCGTTATGAAGTCGATATGAAAATACGGACGTCAATTGAGCGTTCAGTGTAACGACTGCACAGTTACCGTCCTAGGATGTATCCTGGGATGGGCCTGCGCACGGTCGGTGCTCGACTGGCGTTCCCATAGTCGTTCTCATACTCGTATTCAATCATTAATTAATTTTGCAGTTTAATAATGCTTTTATCATCTCTCGGAACCGCCCTTCAGATAATGTCGGCTTGTTCTTTCGGAGAAACGTTACGTTTTTTTTGTTTTTGAGGGAATTTCGGTGTTGTTTCGGACGAGACAGCTCCTAAGGAGTCCGACTTCTAAATGGCGGCACATGATCCCTGAAAACAGTGCGAAACGAAGCTTCAGGCGGAATTTTCGATCGCTCAAACTGTTGTCTCCATCTTCCTGTGTTGTTGCGCCGTTCCCACCTCCTCCTTCCTTCCAGCACCTCCTCCTTCCTTCCACCACCTCCTCCTTCCTTCCAGCACCTCCTCCTCCTTCCACGTCTGTGTATGCACGAATCCTAGACACCTGATTTCCACTATGAGCTAGTGAATGGCGCTCACTTGGCGGACCATCAACTATGTCTTCGTTCGACGGATACATATGTCCTATAGACGATTCCAACTGACATATATGTCCGTGTTTCGATCTACATTCCCAGTCGTTCGCATGATTGAGATACGCTACTAACCGACCACTCGACGGGCCGATGCGTTCCGCTGGCCACACCAGCCAGTCGCGCCTCCTGCACTCGCGTCCTATGCGACACAGCGCCGAACGCATCGCTGTTGTCGTCAGTTACGCGGCTTTTTCGGATCGTCGACGAATTCGGACAACTTCAGCGCTTCGTGTGCTACCAGCAGGAGGACGGTGACGCGGTATGTTTCGACGGTGCAATGGCCCCCACCCACCAGCCCTTCCTGTAGCCGAGCTTCGGGAGTTCTTCTCGGGGCGCCGTTCAGGAGTCTGCTATTGGCGAGCTGAGAGACGGACGCCGCTGAAGAGAGCCAGCGACGCTTGCACACAGCTTCGTGGG
>MNPL01018050.1:0-12943 GCA_002081605.1 Tropilaelaps mercedesae | reverse complement strand
TAAAGACAGTGGCCTCGTTCGTTTGGACATATTGGCCGTCCGAAGACAAACATAAATGGCATCGTTTACAGAGAGCGTTGTCCTCTACCGCGCGGACTCAGTCTCGGCGTCAGGGCTTGAAGATGCCGCTCGGTGACGCAATAAACGTCCACCACAACCAAAAAGCGGGTAAAAGAATCGCCGCTGACCACGGCCGCGGGGCAAGCAACTAGCGAACGCCCGCCCCATCAATAAATCGACGTTAATGTAGGTTATTCGTGCGAATACGACCGCTGTGTCGCCTGTTCACGCTTAAGGGTAAACGTGCGTCATGTTGTCGTCTACACAGGGACACCGCCATGAGGACACCGTTTCCTGTCGCAGTCCGTCGATAGGGATAGAGAGATAGATTAGCGATATCAGTTCGATCGTCTGTAGAAGGGTTGATCGCTTTTCTAGTCTATCGGAACTAGACAGAGGCATCCTTTCTATAAACGGTTATTTTCCACTACGTATCTCGAATACTGTTATAGCAAATATGACTATCTACCAGCCGCACGATCGTGGCAACGGACATGTTGGTGTCACACGAGGCTTCGTGACTGCGTCGTCAAGACATTCTAGTTCCTGTACGTGTATTATATAATTAGGAAATTAGCTGACGTTTCGTATTAGTCCTCTCGGTGACTAGGACGGACTAATGTCTTAGGCTAACTACGTTCTACCTGCCAGCAGCGGTAGATAATCGCAGAATGGTGACCTCATCAAGCTACGAATCGGATGCACCGGGAAACTGTCACTTGTTCAGGTTTAGTTCGGTGCAATCGTCGAAATCGTCTAAAAAGACAAAACCGACTGAAACGAGCGAGTTTTTCCGCGTATCTATCTACCGTTTAGAATCGCCGCTTTTCTCTAGTTAGCAAACCTGGGCTTCATCTGCTTTGAACTTCACTCTCAGGCGCCGAATCTAAAATGCGCTCATATCGATCATTTCGGCATTCATCGACGAAGAGTTCTACTATCTACGCAAAAAACGCAACCTCTCTTACGCAGAACCGCTGATGGAGTCTGTCGACATCTTTGCAAGCGTCGCCAAAATTGCCGGTTACCACTGAACCGTTTTAGCAGAGCAACGCGTTTGGTTACGCTGGACGCGACATCGCTTGATTTAAAAACGCTGCTACTGGTAACGGTGTGTGGAACTGCTCGTAACTATAATAGAAAGACAATCGCAGTTGCGCATCACATACATTATCCATGTGTGTGTGTGTGTGTGTGTGTTTATGGTAACGATCGTATATAATGACAGATTATTGGCTAGATGAAAGAGTATGGCGCTGACCGCTGGACAGTCACAGTGTGTCCCCTGCATTCGTCTGCGGATTGATTTCCTACTGGAGAATCGCTCGTTGTTGCCGCTGTCCTTGTTGCTGTTGACATCATCGTGGCTAGCAGCGATTTTTCGTGTTTTTGCCTACGCGCAGAACGAATGGCTGGTGGAATTGTTGGTCCGGCATGGGGCCGACGCACTGCCGGCAAAGCGATCCATGCGAAGACCGTAACGGAGGGTCTTTGCTGTTATGCTCGTACGGAGCCTAAGATCAACGACGAGGGACGATATGCGACTGGGATCAGGGCTCCGGAAGACGTCTCGAAGTCTATACGAAGCACACAATTATAATTGTCATATTATCGTGTAATTATGAATCGTCGCACCTCTCGTTCGATCTAATCAAAGCCGAGTGAATGGACATGATTAGGTATCACAGTGAAGGCCCGTGTGCGCGAAAGCTCTCAACGGCTCTTAGATCTGGTTGGTCTTCGTCTACTTCTGCATGCACTACTGATTAAGCCAGCGAACGAGTGCTATGATGACGTAGTAGGAAACCGTTGCGATTCGTAGAGATCAACGGTCAACAATAATAGTGATAAATGCGTTCTCGTAGCGTACCGGTACAACGCGCAAAGTTCGCGCTCGTTTCGCTGTGGTCAGTCAGCATTGGCGCTGATTCGGTTAGGAAGTCCGTCGACGTCCTATTCGAAGGTGGACATCTGCTTCCGACGGCTGATTTGCCCCGATTAAACTTGGCCGACGTCCGACGAAAAACCGAATGGCTCATGGTGTACCGTTTTTCTGCATTTGAAGCAACACGACTGAAGTTAGCGCCGAATTTCAGAAGCGCCGAAGGTGTTGGCCGATGAAGACAGCACCGACCAATTTGACGTAGAGGCATAATATTGTGTAATTATATTCGCATGAATATAATTTGATCATTTGGTGTCGCGCCACGTCCGCATGCTCTACAGGATTGACGATTGTAACGGATGAAGCTGCAATCGCATTTTATGCCATCATGAAGTACGAGGTTCGACCAACCGACCAAGCAAGGCATGAGTCCGCGATCGCCGTCCGTTCGCACCGACTCAGTGAGCGGTTTCTGGCTATTTTGCCATCTGTCAACGGGAAATTAATGAAGTATTTTACCTTCGGTTTTGTTAGGTGCCGCCGTTTCAAGAAAATTTTCCTCCCGTAGGGCACCTATCTGTGTTCCCCGTTGAGTATATGCGTGCAATTTTCCTTGATAAATGTCAACGACATAACTCGCTTCGGAAATCATTGCCACGCGCAAGCGATTGTGACTATGGGGGACAGCCACTCGGCCCTCCGTACGCCTGAGACTCTGGATGACAGCGCGTGTGTTGTATTTACAGCAAAACCATATCGAACACGGCACGGCTATCCACGGCAGCATCGGATTAGACTGATCTAGGTATTGAGAACAGGATAGAAAATCAAGAAATGTTACGGAGAGCGAAGGATGGTGCGCCCGACACCCACGGGTGTCGTTAATCGTCGACGGGATGGAGTACCCATTGGTCCATAAAGCCGTCGTACGGTCTGACTTAAACTGGCGATCGCCACTAACGACGCCGATATCGTCGAGGCGGTAAACGCTTTTCCCCTGATCGAACTTTTCCTTCGTAGGTGGCACTTCGTCATCTCTGGCAGCTAACGCTTTTATCGTTGTTTTCTGTCGCCCGGAGAAGGACGCGCGCTCGCTTTGTAAGCGCGACGACCCGAAGACGCCGAAGCTGAAGGCGTCAGCCGCCGCTCTCGCGTGCCTTCTTCCGGCGGCTCGTCATAATCGAAAACAGTTCGGTCGTGTGTCGGTCGCCGTTAGGATATCGCGCCGCGTGATGTGAACATCCTCTGGGTGGAGTCGCGCGTCTACGACGCAAACGTACCCCAGTGACCGTTGGCATATTAGCCCGGGTGAGTACTTTGATACGTAGCCAAAAAACCGTTTGACGGTTATGGCTCAGCTGCCGGCGGTGTCAGCTGATCTGGATAAGAACAGCGGTTCACGAAGAAGACCGTCCTGCGTACAAACGATGCGTTTGAGAATGTGTCCGATGGTGTTGTGAAAAACAGAAGCCTTTAGTGAAAATATTTGTATATTGCGGACTCGCGCATTTTAGCTAAAATTAGCTAAAATTGAGTTTGTGTGACGTCGTTCTTTTACGCTTACACGTCAAAGGACGGTTATGCCAGCTTAGCAAAAGGGCGGCTGTTTGAAAATGTATATAATTTGTATTTTTTTTTTAACTGTGGCTTATGACAACATGTAAATGTTAAAACGTGACAGTATTTATCTCTGTTTATCCGCTGTTTGGATAGATGTCGCGGTATACTCGTTTGTAGACGAGTAAAAGAAGTCATTAAAGATAAATAATGAACAAACTATTTGATAAATAATGCGATGCTACTTTTACGTACACTTCTGTTCTAGAAATTGTACGCGAAAAAAGTTTCGAAAGAACAAATTGACGGTTTCTTAGTGAAGGAGCTTCTCTTGGATTGCCCCAACGAGCACAGAGAGCGAATTTTACGAAAGACAACGTCTTAAGGGGAAACTCCGAGTTTCTTTATAGTCTGAATGCAATTACCCAGCGAAGGCATGACCATTGTGCCATCTGAAAGGCTCGATTCAGTGTCAACGCGTCGACGTGCGTGCGTGTGGCAAACGCATCCGGCCACCTCAACAGTTTCTTCGTTGCTCGAACGGTAACGTCAGCTCACTTCGGCATCGCATCGCAAACCGAGCGGCTGCAGAACCGCTCGCCCGCGGCTGTTCACACAGGTTACGATTGTAACAACAAATATCGTTCCAAAAAAAATGAAAAATGAAAAGGCTATTGTCGCGAATTTGAAATGAACGAGTGGAAGTCGTTCGAAGTTATATCATTTGTAAACGTCATCGCAACTAAACACCGAATTGTCCCCTCCCGCGCTTCTAAAATGATGTTTCAACGTTGCGTTTTCTTTTTTTTTTATTGTCTGTTATTGGTGCTGTGTCTGGACACGGTTCCCGTCTCATGTGGTTACGCGATGACGGCCATAGAGCTGTTGAGAGCCGAACCTGCTTTCGAGAGAACGAGTGATTGTGATGTAATAATAGGCAGCGAGGTAAACATCAGAAAACGGCGCTGAACTTCGTTCCATCAGGCCCCTTTTTAATGTCAAATGTCTTCAGTTGTTCGCCGCAGAATGTCCGATAAGAGGCCGACGAAGTGCTGACAAAGCGCCCAGATCATTGCCGGGAACACGTCTACGCTTGCATTGTCTGGCTCTATGAAAAATCCAGAGCAAGTTGTCACTCGACCAGCGTTTTGGCTACGGCTGTTTAACGAACTTGATTCGAATGTTATCGTTTTGTCTGGCCGGATGTACGGTGAAGTTGAGCGAATAGTCGGAGACTATCAGACCTTTTCACATGCTCCATCTGACTGGAAATTCGCCCACGAATACGCGAGTTTTGTTGCGGATCGTCGGCTGCCGAATTTTACGAGTGAACCTGCTGCCTATTAGGCTGAGCTATGGGTCTATTAGTTGTTAATGCATTTTTGTCGTTTGGTGAAGGCGTCGATAAAGGCTTGACGTTTGTCGTGGCTCAGAAGAGGTTCAGGAGAACGCATACCTTTTTTAGGGATGACCATCAGCCAACATTTAATGTCCACGGTAGCAGTTCTTGCATTACTTCGCAAGACGGACCCTATATAAATATAAATGTGCACCAGCGGGGATCGAACCCGTGCACCTTCGTGTCCCCTCCGGTCGCAAGGCGCATACGAATGCACCAAGCCACCGAGCTCAATGGAAAAAGCACACCTGAAAAACGCTTACTGTGCCAGCTTGACATGTTTTCATCATGCTGAAAAAATTGACTGGTAATTGCTGTTTTCATAAGGAACACGTTTGTCCAAATGACGGGTCCCTCCGGATAACGTGTCAGCGCCGTTGCACGGCTGACTATGCGTGAGCACACAACCGGCGCCTTTGACGTTATTATCCAGACTAACGTGCATGAGTTCTGACGAGCGTATGTCTAATAACGTGAATGACTGTTATAGTCATTTGTCCACCTGGCGGATACGCGCACACGCAGGTCACATATAAGTGGATGCGTCCGTGGATATTTTCTGTTGGAAACCAGCAACGGTTAGAAAAAACTCGTTCTCTAAACTTATCCATTTATCCTGGAATAGAAGTAATACAACATCACATAAAAAGTGTTCTCAATATCGGAACAACGTTATGCAAAAGAGCACGTGCCTGATTTGCAGACTATTAAATCAATATTAGCGCGTTTATTCGCCTTGATTGTGTGTTTTTCCATTGACTCAACTCAAGCTAGCAGCTAGCCCGCTGTAATTGTAAATCGTGTTGGCAGATTTATATTAAGCCTAACTACCGATCGTACTATATCGGTGAAATGCCCGTTTTTGGATCAGATTCCGCGTTTGCACAGAACCGAACGTAATATCTACTTCGATGTGGGACGGGGACGAGGCTTTAGGCTCCCCGTATAGAGTGCTTTCATAACCTCATTAATTGTGAGTCTTAGGTGAGAAAATCAGTTAGGCCGATAGAGAAATGAAAATATGGATGCGTAGACACCTGCTTTGAACTTCATGTTCAAAATGTTCATATAATACATACCAATGAATAGTTGCTGCGTCGCGCTATGATGGACGCTTTGACCACCATTGATTCCATTGTCCAGTATTATATATACATATATATATATATATATATATATATATAGAATGTGCTGTGCATAATCTTCCATTCGTGTTTCAACTACGCAACGGATACATCGCCCTATCAGCGCTCTAATAATAACATACATCTCCGTCTGCCTATCCTATCGGAATCACAACGCCTTTTTTGTTGTCCGTTTCATCCTAGAGAGCTGCACCGTGCAAGCTCCGACGTTTCAACGACTTCACTGATAAAATATAGAAACAAAAACAAAACAAAACGAAGCTACCAAACCGAAAACTGTGCCAGTTTACGACCATCTTTTTATCCTCATTTTGGCGTTCCCTCCCTGGAAATATTTTCCGACCGGTCAGCTGTTGGCTGCTTCCTTTTCTTTTTTATTCGTACGCCTAAAATGTCGCTAGAATACGTTCGTCGTAGCTCTGATCATCGGGCATCTTAGCCGCCAATGGTTATGTGGCTCTGCGTTCCACAATCTATCTTCCCATTCGACGGGTGACGATAAAAGAAACGCTTTTTTGTAAACACAAATTTATTAATTGTTTTGGCTTTTTCCTTCAACTCGTTACGGAAGGCAGTCATTGATAATACATTTAATGCAATGTCCATCGCTGCAACTCCGCACGGCTTTTCCAAGCTTTTTCTAACCATCGTTCCGCGGGAATGTTGTCTGACGAGACGACAGAGCGTCACCTATGTAGCGCATATGCGGGGCCGACAGCTGGCAAGCGTCCGGGCAAAAGCTGTCGCGACAGCCATCTCCTAGTGCAACAGCTCCATGCAACGACAGTATGTACGATTTGTATTATTTGTGCATAGTACTTACAACATAAACGAAGTGATGGTGAATGCTTTCCACTATGCGAACTTAAAGGAAGGTAGTGAAGGCTGCGGTACTTAAGGTACGATCACTGCCAGTGAAACACTGTTCACTTGTGTTTAAGCAACGGAGCAACAAGAAATGTTTTTTTATATGTTATTTTGTGGCCTCGCGCCCTCTTCATGTACGTTTCAGTCCGACTCTTTGTTCCGTGCCGCAGGGGCGTCTTAGCGCAACTTATCGTTCGGAATGTTCTGTCAAAATATTCCAGTAAAATAAGTGTGCCGAGAAAATTAAATAAACCAAGCTCTTTCTAACATCATTAGCGAAATCCTAATAAAACATCAGCCCCTCAATAAAATGGAAAACAGGCTCAGACAGACTTACGAATTTCTTCTTTTGTTCAGGGTAAAAACGAACTGAACAAAGCAAATCGCCGAAAGATCTATGGGATGAAAAAAGCATTTTTAGGACTGTCCTTACGAAGACAAGACATACTCCGACTTGAAATGAAGGCATAAAACATCGCTTAAATAAAAAAAACCCGAAATTCTCCAAACTTCCAATGCGCTGATTCAAACGGCCAACAAGTCTATACTATAATAAAGGCACATCCGTTAACACTGGTTTCTCCTAAACCAAGACACCTGTTAACCCCAACAAAAACGAATAAAATCACTCAGGTCCACAACTCCAGGGTACTCACACCCCGGGTCTTCAAGCTCCAACCTTCGACAGAGCCTCAGATAGAGGTATACTAATATCTAAGCGGCTGAATCTTGCTGTTTTATCCTCCGCCTATCGTACAAATTTTTATGGATTACGAGTTTTGCCTAAAAAATCCATTCCGACACGCAGGTACAAATCGATTTGCCATGCCGGCGATAAGCTAAAATCGATCCATATTTTTTTCCATATGGCATATCGTAAACGTATCAAGGTGTTTCTCACCAAAATTGTGCTACGAAACCATCCACGAAACGGCAGTGGTCGCCTGGCCGGTAACACAGCGCAACGCCAACGAACATAATATAATCATGATTCCACCATTAGCTCTCATCTGCTTCGGGTGCACTTCGATCGGCCGTACAAAAAAATGATATGCTAGAACAAATTATTTCTCAGCATCTTTGATCAACTGAAAGGTGCCAACCAAACTCCCATTTCCTGGCCTCAAGCTCCCTGTAGGGTTGCCATGCTCCACGCAAACACATGCTGAGCAGTTACATAAAGTTATGATAAATTGCAAAGAACAACGGTATTTGTGTGAAATGTGGACAGCTATAGCTGGCCCAGTTTTTTTTCAAAAAATACACACACACACCATACCGGTGTGGGCATATGATAAACTTCCGAACCAACAGCTACCTCGTTGATACGAAGTCAGACTCAACGTTAGGCAATCTAATCTGGATAACGGTAGCCTCGATCTGGCTGAAGTTGTCAGCCGCTTAACCCCAAGTACGCTCGTCTCACCTCAGTTTGACCGATACAGGAAGGCGAAGTATTGGTAGAACAGTGTTCGGAAGAGTCGTGGATTTCGGTGGACACAAAGACGTATTCGACTTACGCGATGGTTTTACGTGACTTAGACAATGATTTGGAGACGCTCGAAGACATCAGCTACCTGCAACTAACCACAGAATAAGTCTGAACATGTGCGAGGCGCCATGCCACAGGTTGGACTCTGCATCCCACCACAACGATTCGCCTTTGCGAAGCGCCTGTAAATGGCAGCTTTGAAAGTGTTTTAGACCGGCACCACTTGCGCGACTCATCGCTTGGAATAAATAATTACTCATTCGCTCCATTGGTCGATGGTTCTTTATACAATCGCCAATATTGTAATTAACAAATAAAGCATCTCCGAAGTTCGGCTAGTTCACTACTAAGTTATGTCTCGTTCAAAGTCGGATTCTTTAGCTCGTCTTCGGCGAAACGGCGCTAGGTCGTTATTCAATGGGCATTTCCTACCCACCAGGTGACACATCGAGGATAAACAAACAATAAAAGTCGTAGATATCTGATCCCGTTCGACGTTCCCGGACACTTCCTCACGATTCAACGCAAATGGATTAGCTCCGATAACAGTCTCTACGACCGCCAATACGTTGGAAGGCGGGCAAAAAAGTGCTAAAAAATCAACCCGAAACGCCTATGAAGAATCAGCATCATCCCTCCGTTTACCACCGGACTAGGACCAACTACACGTGTGTCACTGCGACCGCCAACCTAGCGAGGACAGAGAGAGATAGAGAAGAGCAGATGGAGAGAGAAAAGATAACAATCAACAGCGGCGTTTTCCACAACAAAATTGGACAGAATAAAACCTCATCTCCGCACAGACATGAGAGCCTTATCTTCTTTCTTCGCCCTTTGATATTTATTTTTGTGCTGAAGATGCAGCTCAAGCTGCTGTTCTGTCTAGTCATCGATATGCGATGATGGCCGCGTTCGTTCCAGATAGACGCATCCCATCCCTTTTTTGTCTCCTTTCCCGCTGTCAGTGAAACACCACCAGCAGTAGCGGCAGAAGTTCAGCACAAACCGCTGTCAAAATGGTAAAGAGACAGCAACCGCTTGACCCCCTCTCTCTCTCTTTCTCTCTCTGTTCTTCACTTACTACCTTTAACTCCGCTCTTTGCTCGTGGTCGAGCGACAATCGATTATTGTTACACTATAGCCCACAACATCGACGACTGCTACAATGTTGGTGATGATGGCGGTGGCGAAGATTTCGATAAGGGTGAACAACGTGGCAGCACCGCTGTACCGGTAAACGCGCCACAATACCGCCATGACTAGATGACATTGGTCAAAAGCGTCACGAAGAATTCGTTCTCCTCTCTCCTTCAGTCCGTCTTCTCTTTTCGTTCTGTCTGTAATAGATGCCAGAGCCAAACCAACTACTTGTAAAGGTTCGCATCCCGCAGCCACAGCCCCAGCGGCCAGAAGCGGCGACTTGAACGCCGGTTCGACAGCAGAGGCACCGGTGCGCCGTCACCGTCTAGAATATGGCCATCATCGGCATTAAAAATCGGCTGGATCATGTCCCAGTCCGTCGGTTGGATGGGGACAGACTTTGCTACGGAACGATGTCTGCTCGCCCACGGAACCAACTCGAGTCATCATATCGAGACAAAGATCCAAACCCGAATGGGCCGGGAGTGCGGCGAGAGCGACGTCGAGCTGCCCTATGGGAGTGGAATAGAGGGAAAAAAACATTGCGAATGCGCAACTGCTGAAGCTGAACAAGTCCGCTTGTGGCATAGTAGACGTACGAGCATACGGCGTGAAACGGTTCCTGTCTGCTGTAGTCGATTAGACAATCTCTTAATGAACTACGCTAACATTGAGATGCACTTGGTGCAATGGTGACGACGGAGCAGTCATTGCACTCATCAACGTCTTCACATGCGTAAAGATAATTTACGCGTCCCCATGGACATCGAGAAAATACGCCGAACTGGAAAGACTTCGTGTACTATTTTGGGCGGCGACTGGGTGGCTGTGCCGTTCTCCAGGATAACTAAGTGAAGATAGGAATTAGTGCTCGTTATCAAGAAGTAGAAACATTCAACTTCGACTATCGCCTTGTCGGCGCGGTTTTTCAGCTTCGCTCGCACGTGACGAGGGTCTGGAGGAGGGGGCGCTAAAATTTCTAAAAGTTATGCATGCACACACCAAATGCATGGTACTAGACATGCACGCAGGTCGGGTACTGGTCACTTGGCTTGGAGATCAGAGGGATTAGTCTGGCCGCACGCACTGTAGATCTGAGCACAGCTCTGCACATATGGCCAAATCAGCCATATCAGCCAAAGGCGTCGATTTGAACAGTTTATGATGCCAATGAACAGTTCAGTGACTGCTTGGTTTAGAAGCGGACGCGTGCGTTGTTACACAGCTCAGCTAATCTGAGGAGTGTTAATCCAGTGGTGCTATGCACATATATTTACCAGGATTCATTAGTTATCTCATGACACGAGCGTCATAAAAAACCAGAAAGGAAACCACAGAAATTCTTTGTTGACGATAATTTATCACTGGCTTGCACATAAAACCAAATGCAATTGGACCCTGGCCTGAAAACGTTAACAACGTCCCCTTCTCTCTCTCGGTTTTTGGAAAAATCTCGAACAGTTCCGCCATTTCTGGTAGAATTCGTGTACGAATCGCAGGAATCCTCTCTCAGTTCCCTTCCTGCATATACAGACTCATAACTTCCCCACGCCAGCCATCCAACTGCTCAGATCCTTGTCGCTAATTCAATATTCGTTCGGTCAGCCAACACACGTAAAGGTGTGGTTTTTCGCTGCTCGAACGTGAGAAACATTGACGATTCGTTTCTCACCCGCCAATCGGAACCAGTGGCATCAGTTTGACGCTTAGAATCAATCACCGCGCCATGCTTGATGCCGCAAGTTGCCGGAAGTTGGAATTATCTCTAAAAAAGTACTCGATATCGGTTGTCTCACCGGATGTTTCGTCGCGAATTTGCGCGTGCACACCCTTGTAAAGAACACTGACTGGCACAAACTGACCATGGAGAACGAGACGAAGGCATCTCTGCTGAACCACATCATAGATAATTCACGTCATATATATTTTCCGGAAAGTGTCGTCTTATTAAACCTAGCTATTTTTTCTGACTAGAACTTCTGAACTATTGCTGTTGTTAGAATTTTTCGCTCTACGTGGCAAATGCTTTCATTCTTAGACACAAACACGCGAGAGAGTCGCGCATTCAAATAGCCATTAGCATTTTGTGCCAGCGGCTGCCCTAAGGATTAGAACTGGAAACGACGTCTCATGTTTATCCTTTCTGTCCGGTCATCCGTTTGTCGTCACTGGCAGCAGCAACCAGCGTTTCCTCCGAAAGGATTCCCGGTCTAATTCAAATCCTTTCTCGCAAGGTCTAATGGGAACCTCTGCGATGAATGATCCGGTCATGTTGTCGTAAGCAGCGCTGTTATCTCACAGAAACAGACTACTAGCAGATCGGATATATCCGAGAAGGTTCTACGTTTGTTTTTCAAAAGCGTACGAAATAGTGGCAACCTAGTGCGCGAAATCAAGCAGAACCAGTTCACTCGCCACTGAAACCTGGTTCCGCTACTGAAACCATGTTTCCGGTTTGGGATTAGCCACCCGCAGGCTCTACGAAGGGACGTACGGCCACAACAACAGGGACAACCTGACAACGGCCCTGTTCGGCAAGAACAATGGACGTAATTTGCGTGTGTGTGTGTTTTTTTTACTTTGTTTTGCATCCCTTCACATAATACTCCAGGCGCTGTTCGAGCAGCAAATCGACCGCAGCGGCGTCAGCAACGCCGCCGAACTTAAAGTGTACCGTGCCTACGAACAGAAACGAAATCACCGTAAGAAGAAAATCTGGTTCCATTCGAAATTTCATGGCGACAAACAGGTCGAAGGAAGAGTAAAACGCCTGGCCCAATCAGCTACAACTCCCTCTAAGCGCAATAATTGCCCATGCGGACGCCAAACGGCAGAAGAACGAGGGGGTCTGCTCGGGGCACGGAATGAGTATATTGTTGAGTGTATGCCGTTACGGGGATTACTGTGACAGCCTGTTTTTGCATGCGCCGGAAGAGAAGCCGACGGACAATACTGGATATTTATCTGCTGGTAGTCGCCAAGTCGCCACGGCAGAATTTGTCGCGAAGGGGCGCCGCTGCTCTGCCAACGGCTTTCCAGCAATGTTCTAGCGAGCGTACGAAGACAAGAGTACGTCCATTCGGGGAGAACGAGGCGTCTACGATAGACCATTATAAATGAAGAAAACCAACAAGAGCCGGATTTCGCTAATATGTGCGTGCATGGAAAAAAAACAACTGCGTTTGGCAGAGATACGGTAGCTAAATCAATAGTCAATAAATAGATCGTCATGCAAGGACGAGATAACAGCACCCTGACCCCGGAGGAGTAAGCTATAGAAATACCTACAACCGTAATATGAATTCCAAAGTACGGGCCATAATCGTTTTGCGGTCCTATAAGCCTTCTCTATCCATAGGATTCTGCTATATATATATATATATATATATATATATATA
>MNPL01018034.1:2909-22096 GCA_002081605.1 Tropilaelaps mercedesae | reverse complement strand
TATATATATATATATATATATATATATATAGCCTTGTAAGCAATCGTGAAGATACATTTACAGCCAATTTGTGGTCCACAGCAATATTACGATACGGTTATAAAGAATTGTTAATCCAAACCATGAAAACACGATGTTATAGGCGCAATTGTCACGTAACTGTCCTAAGGTGTGACCGTAACGCGGCAGTATTTCTATGATGCTTCGTATTACCGTAATCGATCAAATGGGCAATATACTGGTCCATACTAATGCCAGTAATGAAAGCTCCATAAGATTGATATGTTGCTAGATGCTTTGAATTGAATTTGGAACAAAATATGCCGCAAGAAGATTATATATATATATATATATATAGACACATCTTCTAAAAGCAGCAGAACATTTAAATAGCGAAATTTCACAGAAATATTGTTTCTGTGGCGGAAGTGTCTTACCTGCGAGAACTGTCGCCGAAATACTTACACGATTCGGTTTCTCCTCTCTCAATGATTGCAAATAAAGCTGAAATATTCGAAATTTAACTTTTTTGTGTTTAAACGTTGGGTTAAGACGTTTATTATCATTATTCTAAACATGTTGATACTGTCATTTGCAACACAGGAGTTCCACCGTTTGGAACAAGCTCTATAAAAGAAATATCTTTTGATAACTACTGTTAGTAAGGTCAGCTGTTGGGGACAGTATCATTCATATTTCATTGACATGTGTGCCGAACAAGTGCTTTAGCCCGTAAGTTCTGCATTACGTGCGAAAGGGACACGCAGGTGAACGGGTTCGATTCTCGCCATCGCACATTCGCATGCTAGGCAACGCGAATACGATGCCACGAATTTCAAATGCTGGCTGATGGTTAACCTTGAAGGATCGACAACGTTAAATTGACTTCCACGATTAAAAGAGGCAAGTGCGCTGACTATGGCCAGGCAAAGCAAAGGCAGATGCCAATAAAGCAATTTTCCTTTCACTAGGAAGTTAAAAGAATCTACCGTAATTTTGTGTACATATTAAACATTATTAGTAGGTTTTTTGTTCAGCATCCTTTTCAACGTATCTACGATCGAAATGCTAATTCCATGTTGCAAGAGCTATATTACCTCAAAAACCTGTTTCTGCCTCCTACCGCAGCTTCTACTTTCACTGCCTGATCAAAACCGAGCAATTGAAGAGACTACGTGCGCGTTTTCTGGCTGTCACACAGACTACACAATCTACTATACGTCTATCTAATACTCCCATGAAAGAGTGAATGCCCCTGGCACATCCCGACTATAGATTTTGTCATCGGATATCTTATATTATTGAGTAGAGCCATTCAACCCTATATCGGTTCTGCCCGCCATGTATTGCCGTACAGTATCGCCTTGATAACCTATGCAAAAAATAGTTTTGGGCCGATTCTAAGCCAGACCCTTTGCAGTCATTGGATGCTATTGCTTCACTGCCTTACAGCAGCGTAACTCTAGCGAATGGGTGGACGCCATGGCAGCCGGAAGCCGTCGGCAATATCGGGTGACATTACATCAATCGTCGTGATCGAATTCGTTGATTACGACTTGAACGCGCCCTCACAGCTCCTGCGCGTCATAGTCGATGCAAACATCCGCCAGTGAGAAGGGTTGTCGCTGTGTTTGGCTGTGAATATTGTCATTAGCACGGGGTGAGATTTGGGCAGGGTATAGCTATATTTCACTGGACTGTCGTACCGCAATGGTATTCGCCCATAGTTCTCGGTGGCACCAACGGTAAAACTAACTCTGCGCCTCGAACTTCTCCCGGAAATGTATTGGAGTAAGGGATCTGTACGTTCGTTAATGTGCCTGCTCTAAGTCGACCTCTCTGACGGTGTCCCCTCGATGTGGCGGTTTGTTTATGGTACAAACGTGCCCGCTATCTATCAGATTATCAGCAAGATCCGACGCTGTATTGTTGGCTCTAAAAGCAAATGGTTCGATGAAAATGACGTCGAAGGTTACGGCGACTGTGTGTCAAATCACATAGAAGTGTATGGCGTATAAATTATTTGCTACTGTCATATAGCAACGAATATTCGAGATGTTCTATAATAATGGGTAATTCATTACAACGCTGCGGTAGTAAGACGAAGCCCTCACAAACCCTAGTAGCAATATGACGGTAAAACACTCTACTATACGGAGTTGGCTATTATCTATGCATTTTGAGGTCTTCCCAGTTGCCGTGTTGGGGGAAGTGTAGTCTGAGGGTGAGTGACGAGTGAACCTGATACGCTGACGGCGCCTTATCTCCTGATATCCCGATAAAACTGTTATTATCGTTGTAGTCCAAAGAGTCCTGCTCGTGTGTCTTTCATGGTTGCAAAAATCCGCCGACATACTTCCTCCAATGACTTGGCTATAAGGAGACCGAAGGCCCCTAAAGCATCGTGAGCAGTACAGAAAGTCCGCAGATCCCCGTATCGCCATAATGTACTGCCTCTTTTGGTCAAAGTGCAATGGATCCCGAACTAGCAGTTCAGGGATGGAGCCATGCTACGATTGCAATTTGTAAAGCCCAATACGAAAATACAGGAACATTTTTCTCGTGTCACGATAGGGAGTACATTTGAATTTATGAGCCGTAGAGTGCTAATCGATTGATTGGCTTCTAGGTTATGGCCAGTTGCATATAGTTCAGGTGCTTAGTCTAAGTTGAGGATCCACACCGGACAACTTTGGTCATCACGCGAGTCAGTATTCTGCAAACTACTGCCGCTACACGCAATTTGAGATATCGCTAGCAGATATAATACTATGTCAATTAAGTTTGCTATCAGTAATCGTGGAATCCACGTGCATTATCATATTTGATATTTAACTGTAGCTTTTGAACGAACTAGCTAGTAACATGTTGGATGAAAGATAGGATCATAGCATTGGATCATCGGGGAAGGTGTAAGTGGTCATAAAATGTTCAAGAACGAATGCTTTCGTTCCAGTGTTCGGTTTTTATATAATATCCATATTAAAAAACATGGCCCGATTTACAATATAAGCGTTGTTAACTCCTATTTGTATACAAAGATATTTTATATCGTTTTTAGTCGAAACGAAGTATTGGTTACTGTAAGTCTGTAACTCATGTATGTAACCCGCTCCAAAACCTATCTTTTCACGTCGACACCTGCGTGAATTTTGAATATGTTCCGGTCATTAGTGGCACAAAATATAGCCGCTTTTCTCAATTGTTAATCACTGAAATTTTTTTATTCATCTTCTCAATGAAAATCGCGCTATCGATTCTGTTCTTGTTATGAAATCAATTGATCCAATATGCATTACACAAATCTAAGCGGTGCTTGTACGTGCAGATTTGATAATAAAGTTACAGAGAAGACAGAGAAGAATTAAAGGCAGAGAAGTCTTAGATATGGGACTGTCTCTGGTCTATGTTAAAGCTACTTAATGTTACTATTCTCTCATGCATACGCTATAGAATCATGTGGTTGAGGAAAACATTGCAATACGCAGGAATATGATAATTTAGGTTTTAGCAAAGTAAAGCAAATACATTTAGAATTATGTTTCGTCATTTACATTTGCATACACGCTGCTCCTACGGCATTCTTATTACGGTTATAGCATGTTATTGCCATATTTGCTTCGACGATTAAATAATTACTGTATAATAACAATACTGCTAAAAACTCACTTCCATAGAACTAGATCAGAAGGGACTTGTTCAGAAGGGATAAGTGTCGAGCGTGACGTTATTGCGTTCTGGTCACCAGCATAACCACTGCTACTTGTATTGCATCTCGCACGGTATTCAACTTAGGAACGCAAGAATGCCGACATTACAAATATGATCTGTTGACGGTAAAAGCTGTAGCCGTTGGATTGACATCACAGCTTCGACGGGACCGTGTCGACAAGACGTCCCAAACTTTGTCTGCAACTACCGCAGACAGCGTGAGGCTCAAAACAGGGCAATATAATAAATTATATCGTTATTATTGTATTTCTCATTATTTTTATTATCATTGCTATTATTATTCTTATTATTGTTATTATTATTTACACTATCGCCTCTACGATTGTCTTCATCACCATCTTTAGGCGATAGCCGATTTCTTGGCGCCAACCAGTCGTTTAATGTAATTCGACCACTTAGAACGACGGCTGTAACAGCGGCCACTGGAACAGACAGACAACGAAATAATGGGAAGGAGTTAGGGGTTACCTAGACGAGGTTTTGTAATGATGATTTCGCTGTATTACTAATGCTATTGTCCATGTTTGTTTCAATGGAACGGCGTGCTACGAAAAAATTAAGAGGAATCGAAAAAGGCGTGCACGTATTCGATCACGTCACAGCTTTTAGGAAAAATATAAGCCAACCAGGGTGCCTAAAATTAAATTGCAGTGATGATTGTTTTCGAACAACTAAAACCGTAAAATAGAGGCTACCGGCTTTGTATTTGCAATTTGAGGTTATTGCAAATGAACTAAGTAGGTCCTGTACGTAAGAGACCATTGCTAAAAGTGAGTAACATTGTATGACTCTGCCGCACATTCTGGGAATGTTGTCAATAAAATAGTTAAGATATCTAAAAAGTTTTTGCGATTCACTACTTTAAACGCCATTGATTATTCACAGTCGAACACACCAGTCCACCCATTTTATATCAAAAGAATAAGTGTAGGTGATATTTTCTTTTTATCCATTTTCGCTAGAAAAGCGTTTTGTAACGAATACAGAATTACTTCATCTTTTCTCAACACATACGCTTGGCGTCATCGCTTTTTGATTTTCACGGAAAAACGCATTGCAAGTAGAAATCAACACCTTTGAACCTGGTATTCTTGTTGTCGTCAAGCTTTTGTTTTTCAAAATTGCGGGCTGCTTAGATGCAAGCTTCTAGCTGACACATCATCAACGTTTTGCACTTTTCTTCCGCTCAGGAGACTCATGTGTCCTATAGCCCTCTAACATGGGAGTTGCGACTGTCGAGCCCATCTAGGCGACAGGTGTAAGACCTAGCCCACCCTCGAAGTTTCGATGCTGCGTCTTCCTTTTACGACTGATCCTGTGGTTTCAGATTGACTTGGCGGTGGTCATCTGGACAGGGGGTTTGGCGATTAAGGGAAGTTACGCCGATTCCCTCGGTTTTAGCCGATCATTGAGCGACTCGCGTCAGCCATATCCAGAGGCTGAGAGTTTTTCTTCAGCTGCTCTTGTTTTTTTCTTCGGAGAACTACAAACAACAACTATGACAAAACGCTAAAACAATGCGGTTTCTTAGCCAGACCTTCGTCCACTGGAACAGCATCAACTACCTTTTACTCCATTACGATTTTGGGGGTGTTAGGATTGGGGCTTGAAGGGGGGAGATGTTCATAAAAGGCTTACTGACTTACCATGAGAGAGCAGAGTGGTGTAGCTTGTTTTGTGCGTAGTTTTCTCCCTTTTTGCTCTTTTTAGAACCACCAACCAGCTAACGAATTTTCGCCAGCGTCATCGAAGGTCGAGCAACTCGTGGTCAGTACAACGAATGCGCGTGGTTTCCCATTACCTGAGTGAAGCCAATAGACAACATACGTGTTAGACTCAACTAGATGACCGATGTCGGTGCTACGAAGTTGTGGATATATTTATATATACATTGCCAGTATACCTTGCCATGGCTCATGCCGATTTTGGTGACCAATGTAAGTGGACATTCGTGCACTGAAGTCGCCAATATAGTATCGATGATCGCGGTGGTGCCGCATGTGATGAGCACTGACAAGGGCTTGTTTATCGCATGTCAAGCCATCCCTTGCATCGGTGCTGTCGGTCGACTTCGCAATTCTACGAAGGTTTTACGGCGTGCTCAAATTTCGCTGTTTGCCATTAGATTTCGACCGTCATTTATAGCACCGCCACCACATGATTGGAAAACAGGCAAATAGTCTACAGGGGGAATATATAGTTCTATGCTTTTGTATGTAGCGACCTCCGGGTATCCACGAAAATAGAGGGGTTTCATTACTAGCCAAGCACATGGTCGAACACTTTTTTACTCCGGCATTTTCGTATCCAGCGACGTTCCATAAATAAATAATAGCTCAACAATAAGGGGTCTACTCCCCGAGCGATTTGATGCTGATCGACGGGTAGCTGAGAGCCAAGCCAATTTTAACCATTGATCATCATATCCGGTAACACCGTTTTGTAATTAGGCATTTAATCGTTAGTCTTCCCCACCACCTTTTTATTGATAAACAGACAATCAGCATTAAGAAAAATCAGTTGACGTAATGTTTTTTGTTAGCGCTTCAGTGCTTCGGAAGACTTGACTGTTTTCCAGTTATCAGCTCATCAGGTAACTCACTACAAGCTGATGGCATTAAAAAGTGTTATAGCATGATCCCCTTCTTTTTTGCTTCGTCTCCAATATCGTTGTACGCAAAACTATTACTGATATGTATCTATCTACACCACTGCAACCCTTGAAACTCTGGCAACTAAGATGCCTCAGTTAAGCTGACAACAAATGCGACCCTTTGTCAATTATAGAACAATCTTGGTTTTAATATAAAGATGTATTCTACCTTACAGATTATTTGATTTGTCCACTATTACTATTTGTTAGTCTATTGCACAGCACGTCATTATTCCACACAATATATTCGACACAATTGGCCGTCACGAAAATCAATAGTCGTTCAAAAATTCATAGAACATGTTAAAGGGTCCAAACATATCATGTTGTCCTAGCATTTATGATTAATTTTCTGCGCGAAAATTGATCATATGTACATGTTATGTGACCACTATTTCGTCAGCGATGTAAAAAAGGTTCACCCAGGCACAGTTACGATAGGCCGAAGTGGTTTTTAAAAATATCTAAGGTGTAGGTAGTCTTTGGGCGCTGCTGGACTTAGTCTTCTTAGCTCATAGACGAGATGCCCGTAGCTGCAAAACTATATATCCATGCTGTCTTCTGCCATGCACTTCGCGAAGCAGCTGTAAAGTCGGTCGTTAATGAATCCTAGTTTATAATATTTTGATTGTCATTTTCCTCATATAACATTCACGCACACAAAGCCCATTTGCTTCAGCCAGGCCTCAGCCAAGTTGACAGTTAACATTCCCTATTCTTCCTACCCATCAGGTATATTAAATTACTATGCATAATAGCATGCACCTAATTTAACTGATTAGCTTCACCTATTGAAGGAAATGCGTCTACCGTATAGTTCCATGAAGTGCTACGCTCTGTGAACAGGTTTACGAGATGTGTTACTTGGCACCACTTGTGTGCATAATATTGTACCTGCGAAATGTTTTACACAGCCCTTTTTTGCTGCAGAAAATATAGAAAGCCCAAGAAAAAAGGACATTGGAGCGAGACTCCTCAATAATGGATCCTGGCCATTAGCCGGCCGGCCGGCCGAAGATGACACCGCAACATTTTGTTACTGCCAATCAGCTGCTTGCGGACGTGAAACTTGGACGAGAATATCCCAATTCATATTTCAACTATCAGACGTATACAAGATCTGTCTATACGGGCTTCAAATGGGCTACAGATCATGGGCATCCGATGGACGTGGTTGGTGTGGTCCTAATGATGTTTTTGTTCGTGCACGGTGCCAGGTCGTGCGAGTTGAAACGATTGTATTGCTGGGCTTGTTGCTTTTGTCGTTACTGTGCTTGTTGTTGCCATCGTCGTCGCTGCTGCTGTTGTTGCTGTTCCTGGCGATCGTCATACTCGTGGTGTTGTTCGCCAGTTGTTTAGCGATTATTTTTCAGTCGTCTTCGTCGTTCACAGACGCAGCTCACATCTGTATTCCGCACGGCAGTGCTATCCGATCCGATAGCTAGGCGGGTGGAAAGCATTGATAGGGAACCGAACAGGTTCATAGTTCACGGGTTTAAAGGTGATTCCGTCAACATGCGCGGGCGCCGGGCCCAGAACAAAACGCTGAAGATACCAGTGCCAACAGCAGCCCAGGGGCCGATCGCTGCTCACCAACTTCTGCTCAGCCGCTGCGAAACATTCTGTGGTAATGGCGCGGCCCGAGGAACCGATGTGCTTACGCGTTTTCAGCCAAATGTTTCGCTTGCGCCCGCTTATCGGATCCGGCACCTGGCTGGTGTTGCGCACGCCAACAGATGCGATATAGGGTGCACCCGCCAAGCGGCAATTCATCGACATAGTCGAGATAGCATAAAGGAACAGCCTTCTCTCGTTCGTCTCATTTGTTCTTACGAACCCGTCACTGTTACTGCCGGCCCCGATGTCCACGGCAGCATTCTGCCGAGTATTGATAGCGTGGGATCGGGTCAAGACGAGAAGAAACCGGAGGCATTGAGCGGCAGAATCGAGTGGCAAGATGGTATCGACCTGGAGGTCAGTCGAGTGACAAGTGGCAACTCTGCGCTTTTATATCAGGCGGGGATCTGTGCGCGCCTGACGCCCAGATACACCATTGTACGCCCGCTCGGTCAAGTATAGTTGGTGAGCATTTTCTGGCGAAGTACCGACTATTTAAACGAGTGAACGCAGCTGCTTAATCAGCGCGAAACGTTATGGCGCAGAGCGGAAAAAGCGAGAACTGCGTTTATGACGTTTGACGTCTGCCGCCACCGATGCTCATGAGTAAATACGCAGCGTATACTAATGACAAATGATCCGCGGTTGGAAAGTTACATGAGGGAAAAATGGCGGACTTTTGAGCTGGACCCCTGTTGCCCATCAAAAAGGTGGAGAAAGTGGAAGGTAAAATGTTTGCTGCCGTCCACCAAATTTCCGACGGTCGTGTGGCGGACAGTATGGCGACGGCAATGGTAACGCATATCAGACCACGTCCTAGTTAGAGCTCTACTCCTTAGCTACAGGGCTGATAAGGAAGTCGAAAGGTACCGTAATTTTATTTTCATTAGTTCTGTGGGTTGCTGGTTATGCCTCGATTGCCGGGCGACTACATCATTTGGTAACTTAGCGGATGAAAGAACACCCTCTAAAAAAATTTGGAGTTTTTGATGCACAATTTCCACCGGAAAACAAGTTTAGCGGCTTCCAGTGATGGCAGTCGACGTATTATGAAGCTGTCATATCTTCCACCTAAAATTACGTTCTGCTAAGCACACATTAGAACACAGCGAGTAGCGCTAGGTGGTCTCATAAGTATTTATCAGGTGCGATATTGTTAAACCTATTGACTATGCTACAAAACAGTTTTCCTAACATTACACTAAAGCGTAAACTTTTTTGTTCAGCGTATTGTCCTCGCATATCTTCTTCACATGTTTTAATAAAAACCTATCCACGAAACATGCTAGACGAAACCTTCTTGAGACAAAAAAGTGACGTTGACGAAGAACACAGGCATTTTAACGTCTTCATACCCATATCGGAAAAAACAGCTGGACATTTCAGAATTATTTTGCAAAGTGAAGGTTTCAACAAAAAATGAATTCGTTATGTCCTAAAAAATAAATAACGTTTCTGAAAATGCTATATCTAAACCGTATCTAAACCGTATCTAAATATCTAAACCGTATAAGAATGTTGAGAAAGTGACGAATTAATAATAAAATTTGCTTACCGTGTTGCTTAGCGTCCCAAAAAGCAGCAGACTCGACCCAGAAGTGGATCATTTTTTAATTAACTTCTATGTTTTGCAATTAATGAATATTAGTATGGTTATCAGGCTATAAAAAGAACGCGATTGTGAAACATGCCCATCCAGGAGGCTTTCTTAATATAAGGTGAGATTACAAGATACAATTATTATATGTTAAGCAGTACGGCCATGGCGTTTATTTTTCATATACACTGTATCTTGATAGACAATATGAAAGCTAAAATAATCTTACACTTTCTTATGACGCAATACCACGTTAATTGTTTATAAGACTTGAAACTTCTCTCAGAACTTTCATTGTCCATATCCATGTTCGTATGCACCGATTGCCCTACTGTTATACTAACTTCGAGGATATATGAAATTGACATGGCCACTTCACCAGCATGCGTGGTTACAGAAAAAGACCAATTACGTATGTTAGCGTGGCCTCCACGTGACTATGTTAACACGTGCCGCACGCATCATCCGCTCACCACTACGAAATAAATACCCTTTCAGATCCACCGTCGGCCTAAACACTCCAAGAAGTAAGCATTTGTCTAAGCCACAGATTGTACCGCAGACAATAAGTGACACAGTTCTGTTATCCTATCATGGTGACAGAGCGCGATGCCGTGGACACAATGTTTCGTCTTCAAGACAAACTGCTGGCTAAAGTAGAACAAAGGACTTAGTGGCAAACTGCAGAATTGTCCCTCAGATTGCCGTCAGCCGATGCAGCGATAGTGTAATGATTGTTCTTACTCGTGACTTCTGTAATATCAATTTCTCCTAGTGGCATATGTGTCGTATCGACTTCGTGGATTACGCTATTTTTATGTCAAATTTTTTTTCTCACAATGAAGAGGAAATAAAACATAGGAACCCAGATGTTAACTGAGGTAAGAAATCCACTGAACGCGATGGTAGGTTCTTGGCGAATTGGCAATTGCGAAGTGGAAATTTTCGTTCTTTGTGAAACCTCAGGGGGTCTCCCGCATTGCCAGCGACGTTTGCCGCTACAAATATGTTCCCAAAACCATATAGCAGTTAAATGGCAAGTTAACGATACTACCAATATATCTCTAAAAATGATTTATGTAAAACGTAAGATGGCGTGTTTCGATATGACAGCGTATCCCAGATAAGAGCTCAAGATAACAAAGTATAAAATAACTACGCTCCCAATATCAATGGTTAAATTGGCGTGCGCGATTGAATCTGATAATCGCTTGGGATGTTCTAAAGTAGGGTAAGCCGCCTACCGGGGTACTTACTGCAAGTCAAGTTGCAGCAACGTCCTAGCGGCTATATTTGGATGTCAACCTCTCAGACACTTAATACTAGTTAGGCTGAAACTATTTGTCAATGCAAGATATTTGCTCTTTTGTAATAACAAATATAACTATATAAGCCGCGTGCCATGCAACACTCCAAAGGATCCCGGTTCTGAAGTAAATACATCTCATGCTAATGTAGCTGCAATGTTTAAGCGAGAAAATCAAGCTATTCAATTCGAAATGGCATTGCCCTTAACACGTGTGTACAAAAATATTGAAAGGGCCATCGCTTCTCTACCTATCACTAGGTTCTCGTGCGTATCAATCAAGAAGCTGTAAGTTCCTATGAATTACTAGTACTTCTCACTCACGCTTGCTTTGAAACATGGTTGCATCTGAACAAAGATCATATACGTAAGACCATAGCGACTGTCCGATGGTGGTTTTGACTACGCTTCGTTAATGCGTCTTAAATGCTATGCCTATGCAGCTGCTTATCAAATAATCCCAGCGCGTATGGATTATCATAAATACAACTGCGCAGTATTACGTGAGTACCACAGCGCTATGGCTTTTGCAATTGCGATTTATTAAAATCATTGGTCACATGATGAAAAAAAGCATGCTTATCAAATGCGCTCACATACATATGCGTCTAGCACATATAAGACTCTACCCACTTTAATAGCTTGCGGCTTTATTCTTGTTTTGCGTCCGATGGCTATAGTTTCTGTACGTATAATACGATGCGTGGTAGCTGTTATCAAAACAGACACATCGTAAAGAATTCCTAAAAGGATTTTAATTACCCTTGGATTTACAGCGTTTAAGCTTTATTTCACTTTTTCAAATACGTTCCAAGCACACCATCTTCGCCTCCTCCAGCCTAATTTACTCACTTGACGCATCTGTCTTAGATTTGTAGAAACTGCAACGACGCCAAAGTCCGATACTGCGATCGTCACCGAACGCTCCCGAGCAGCTGGAGAATGCATTGCCCATAGCGTTGAACGCCCAAATAGCAGGATTCATTTGATGGTGGGGAGGCAATTTAAAATGTGCAATTCAAATCGATCCGCAGGTTACAACAAACGCAAATATTTTACGCAAAAGAAAAAAATATTGAACAACGAATACTGAGCAATTGAGCACACATTCAATCAAAAATTGATATCTTTTGAATATTGCTATACCGTTGTTGGAAAATGCGCTTTGGAGCCGCTTGGAATGGTTAGCTTGCGCAGCAGATGGTTAAGCCATTCTATGTTTATGGCTGACGTCACTGGGTTCTTTGTGATAACGTTTGCTATCTAATTTTCTATGTATCGGTATCGTCTGCACTGTATTCCGACACAGACACGACTGGAATGGAATTTGTCAGTTTGCTCACAAGTCGGGTCCCGTCATGATTCGTACAGTTCGCAATTTGCTTTCACAAAACATTTCGAGCTAATTCAGCAAGTCACGCAATTCCATGCCGAAAACGCTGCCCCGTCTGATTATCAATGAGTACAATTGCGTTGTGAGTATATACGATTTGTGCACCATGGATAAAAAAAATAAAATAAAAAAGAACGTTGCATGCGATTTTTACTGCATGATTATGAAATGTTCATGATTCGGATTCTCGTTACTCGTGGAACTCGAAATTGACCTCGCGGGACTGACGAAAACCGTGTAGTTTACATGCGGGCACGTGTGCTGACGGAACTATAATTAGACAATAAATTGGGTGGTGATGAGAATAAATGATTACGTTCCGATACGTACATATGCGAATATGGATAGTCTGAATATCTTGTTTGAGATAATCTAGCGTCGTGTTTTTCAAATTCTGCTGATAAAGGTACGATTGCGATTAATTTTTTTAAGGAACCAACAGTGCTAAGACAGCTTTTAATAACATATGGTATCAACCGAACCGGAGTTTTCACGGGCTCAGGTTCTTGATAGTATTTTGCAGACGTGCCCCCCCGAAAGTCGAGAAAATAGCACAATTTCGATGAAACACGGCAGGTCATTGACCGTGAATGTTTTTGAGTATGTGCAGGGTTCCAGCTTTCGAGGACAATCAGCATGGCACATTCTAGCGCAGAAATTATCTTATAGTTCAAGCGTACAGTAACTCTCAACGCACAGTCATGTCAGTGAACTCCTTATTCCTGCATTATGGACGGCCAAATACTGCGTATCAGAGGCTAGACGACAGAACACTTCTTCCGCATCAGAAAGGTGGGTAAGCCGTGGTCACGACATGCCCTGATGCGACACTGCGAGCACAAACAACCGAGCGACTTCGTATGTCGATAGATACCACTCATCGGGATATGTTAAAGGGATATGTTATCGGTGCGTAAACGGGATATGTTAAAGGTGCGCAATATATAATACTCAGCAGCATAAACTGGAATCCATCTAATCAATTCAAGAATCTTGTTTATCTTTATTTATAGGTAGCCCTGGAATCCACGAGGGCTTTGAGAACCACGTGTTTCTAGCTAATGTAAACTCTTCGGACGCTGCTTTACGGTTGTTAATCGGTTCCGGCCGTATCTCAATAACAAAAAAGCACGCAGTAGACGCCGGCGGTACCAACGGGGCGAGTATCACATGGTAAACATTGAGATCCCACAAGGCTCCATCGTGGGACCTTTTATTTTCATTCTAGTAATTAATGTCATTTACTAGATAGTTTAGAGAGAGAATTTCTGCTAGATGGTTTACTCATAGAACATTTCGCTTCTAAATGGCATGCGCCCTTCAGTAGTACATCCCGATTTTCTTTTTGCGTTTGAGGATGCTTAAAATATTATGAAGGTTTTCGAAATTCGGCATGGCCACCAATGCCAGCAAAACGAGCGTTGCTTTGTTTCGTCTGACAGGTCGCTCCTGTACATTTCTGTGACACGCGGATGCCGTTCGGTAAATGTCGAGAAGTCATTCTCACTAAAGTGTTACGTGGGAACTATCATCCCACAACCTTTGCATCCAAAAGGTTACCCTGGTTTTTCGTTTACCATAACGTCAAGATATGGGATGGTCACAATTAGGTATTTAGCAAAAGTAAGATCGTCGAAAACGACGCTTCTTGCGCGATCTCCGGTAAGCGTTGTGATGACCCCGTTTCAGGTATCTTGATGAAGCTAAACCTTCTCCCACTAAGTAGAATAATATTTGTGTAATATTCTTAACAACCCCTTACTCCTGTTCCATTTACAATACTTACACACCGTCAACTGGCGATTCTTTATTCTGAATCGTATATAGTATACTTCCGTATGTTTGATCTGAATTTACATTTATATTATTTTCTAAATTATTATGATATAGCTTTATGACCCGAAATGTCATGTAACTCTTTAAAATGTTGTGAAGCTGCAGTTCGTAAATACCGCAGTTCGACTTTAGTTTCGAGAAACGCCGGTTCAAGCTTCGTGTACTCGTATAATCAACCACGCCTACCATTACGCATCTGCCCTCTGAATAGGGTTATGAATCTTCAAGCAAGTGGCTCGCCGAAGACACTTGGGAAAGATGTGGTCTAATATATATATGCATACTCTTATCTTGCTTGGAATCTTGCTTATGACTCGTTTGTGACCTGAGGAGTACATTATATTACGCCTGAAAAGTGACGTAGTCCGGATCAGACTTGCACTCATTAATGTTACAGGTGAATATCGGATGCTTAATGTTTGTACATTTGTTCAAAGCATTCTATTGTAACATGTTGTGTGCTGGTGATATGACTTTAATAGAAAAAAGTGCTAACTAATTGCAACAAGTGGTAGATGTCTGTTGCGGCGATGGGCTCGATCCCTAAGCAAACTAACTGTAAAACCGTCTCTTGCCAATTTAAGATCGCTGGTGACACATAATCTTTTATATTTTGTATACTTAAGGTGCCTAGCGTAATGCAAACAGGAGATACGGGTGAAGAAGCAAGGTTCAAGGCTCAAAGAAACACTCTACTATACCAGTAAAGATACAAATATCTAGGACTAGATAGTAATGGTAATGTTTTAAAAATGAACCAAGGATAAAAACAGGAGAAGACGAGGACGTTAACCAACGAATAACTAATTAAGAAAAATCGCTCCAGAAAGGACAGCAAAACTCTAAAAACAGAAAATGTCTTGTTAAAAAATTCAATGTGAGCCAAGGTAGAAGGCCCTGTATATTTAGAAACAGAGCCCAATCATTAATAAAAGAAAATACTCTCACACATTTATCTGTCAAGGAATTAATACATTATGAACTTTTCAAATCCAAAAAAGCTACATTCAGGACTCTATTACTGATGAATTAGTAATTTAAATAAATCACTCAGGGAAAGAAGGCGGCGCTGATCAATAAAGATAAGATCAAATTTCAGCGCAATAACGGTAGGCCACATACGGTTTTTTGACTCGCCATAAAAGCATGGTATTGCTTGAATTTTGGCCCCCAAACATGAATTATTCTATAAAAATGGAATCCATGTTCGTCTATATACACTCGTTGTATACCTATACATATATATCAAACCACAGTTTAATTAAAAATGTAAGAGGCCTTATGGTAACCCATAATCAATTATACTAGTTTGGTTGCGAAATGCGAAACCTTGAAATGTGTTCTTAATTAATAAGCTAAACGTTGAAGGCAGATAACTAGGGCTAATGGATTTTAAAGACAAATTAGTTCTAACCACTAATGTTGTGAAATCTTACTTTTGACAATATAAACGTTATTAAAGAAGGTCTCTATCATGCAAATATGACGTAATCTGATGAACCTAACTTTAAGCATGCATGAAGCGCTTCTTCCCTGTTAATGAATGCATTATTATCTAAAACGCTGTTTGACGGTGATACCTGTGTAAATCTGCACTGTCCTTGGGTGCAGACTCCTTACACCAACTATATGTGCATTTCTTAATTACATTATATAGAATTATTGATAAGCTGCTTCTATTTTCGATATAATCCGTAGCATAGTAATAATTTGATTATTAAACAGTTGTTTGTTTTAGTGTCTTTAGGTAGGCGTATGAAAAAAGACGCCAAAAGTTTAGGCTGGTTGAAAAACAAAGCTCTACATTTCTTAATTGCTCGAGGTTACAATCGCTTCTGAAGCGATGATTTAAGGAAAAAATTTCAGTTGGATTAGATTTTTTAATTTTTCTTACAGTTGCTATCGCCGTTGGAAATGTCATAGCGAAGCAACGACCGATTTAAACGCAATTGCCTATACACTGCAATGACTTACCCGCAGTGATCTTTGCCACGCAATGGCCAAACGCTTTAGCGAATTAAAACGATCGAACATGTGTAAAATAACCAATATTTAATAAAGTTTTGAGTTTCTTCTGTTTTGATTAAATTTGTTGATGAATTTTGTCTGAGTTACTTTCTAGTCAACTGAATTGGTCGCATTATACACATTTGATAAGACAGAACATGAATTATTTATTGAATGGTTAACAAAACAAGGCACATGTGTTACTATACTATATAGTTTTGGTACCGGGGCAATAAAGCCATCAGTGTACTAAATTACATTATGCTGTTGTTTTGGGCGTTACAACTCTCTTTACAGCAAGCAGCCTTCTTACTGTTCGAGTCATTGTTCAGCTTCCTCTTTGAGCTTTAAGAGGCCACTAATTTCCTACTGGGGGTATACTTAAATCGATGTGAAACCACACATGTGATTTCAATTTAAAGTAAAGGGGTACATCGCTGCAATTTATTATTAAGAACCTAGTGACCCACAAACTCATCAAGAGCTGCTGTCCATTTTGCGGACAAACGAAAACAGTATGCTCTCGGCAATATTATGACAGCACGCTGCCTTACGTATATGTGCGCACTTTTCACTTAGGAAAGACCCGACTAAATTTCACATTAATATTAAATAATTTCCCGACCAGCTTTTCAATCACCTTCTATAAAAGAAGCCTCCGTTTCAAAAAAAGCAGTGTTGACTCAGCCATTTAAAGGACGTTAGTGAAGATTTTGCGCGTAGGCAGTATGGCTGGTCCGAGCCCCATTCTAACCATATTACGCTCGGCCCGGATTCTTCGAGTGCCCGAATGCGGATCGCTATATTTATTTGCCATAACAGAGACACTGTTTAAACAGAGAGAGAATTTTCAGCTTTTTCGTTTACATATTTACCTGGCTCAATTATTCACCCATATTGAATGGCGAGCCTCTAAATATCAAAAGATAGGTATTAGTCTTTACACACATCCACCTGCACAGGCCATATCACGCTACGCAATGTAAGATGGAAATTTATCATACAGTTAGCAGATGGATTTAAAAAGCATAAATGAACAACATTTTCCTTATAACTTTTCAAATATATTAAATTCTGCTTAACATATATTAGGCTATACTTTGTACAAAAACATTAATTGAGATTAAAACTTCGTTCAAAGTAATGAATGCTAAAATCAAGTCAAGCGTAAGACATTGCAGAAAGCTGTTTAAGTTGTATTTACAAGAATTACCTCTAGTTGAATCCAGCTGTGTTTACTCGTTTAATATTTTATCGAGCGGGATCCTAGCTTAATAAATAGAGATATGCTACAATTTGCTGCTGCCGAGTCTGTTTCTGTGCCGTTAAGTAGGATCACTCATTTGCCCCGGTGAAGCACCCGGCAAATATGGTTGCGTGCCTTCCACAGAGATTAACAGCATAACCATTTCGCTCACTGATGCTGTCCGGTCATTTAGGAAGCTTTGTATAGCTATTCGCTGAATATCGTTTTGGAGAGCTGCAGGACAACTCATTGGATCGGATATAGCGCGCGAGAGAAATGGCTGAACCGAGTTGAGCCGAAATATCCAGCTACAAATTAGGAAAACTTTCGGGGAAGGACGTTTTGAGATATGAGCTTTTTATTTGGGTGTGCGGATGGGACTGCCTAGTGAGTGAGGCACGAAGCACAAGCGCGCTCCTCTTTACTGGCTACAGAGGGTTCGAGAAAGTCTATGATGTAAGCGTCATGTGTATTCGAGCAGCGACCTTTACGTACTAGACACCATAGAAAAACGATCAGAGCCATTTTGGAAGTGCCTTCCGGTAATTTGGTAGTTAAAGAAATGCTAAATAGTTTTTATACACGTTCATTTGTTTAATACCTTGTGCACACCGTATCTAAAAGATCAAGGACCTTATAAGATCAAGAATAAAAAATCCGCAAATTCAGTGGTGTTAACCGCATGTAGTAGCCAGAAGGGGTATGCTAACAAAAAGAGAACATTCAGGCTAGCCTCTACAGTGCACTCGAAGAATACGAACGTGTGAGGGAAAATATTGGCCTGTTTTGGGTCTGGCTTAAAAATAGCGGTTGCATTGTCCGACTTACGCTAGTAATACTAAAAATAATACGTTTCATAGATGTGTCTGTAAATTACAAAAAACAAATTACACCAGCCTTTTGCTGATCTTACTAAATGCAAAATAGAATGCGAGGCAAAATCATGTGTTCAATTCTTTGCATTCCACCAAGTTAGCATAGAATACGTCATGCCTCTGATCACTAAAGCAATCCTTTCATTATCAATTTGTTAATAGCACGGAAACGGAACGCATTTGAAAACATTTAACTTCACACTAGGTTTCTAGCGTAGTGTTGAGGTACACTGGGTGGTACACTTAGAAGTTGATGATGTTCGTGCTAAAACCGAGTTAAATACTTTAGTAGACCGTATGCTATACGGGAATCCTAACTATGGAGAGGTCTACCAAATCACTTGAAAACGAAAGCCGATTTCGTCAAAGGACGTCCGAGAAGAAGCGGGGGTCATATCCGTAATATAGTATGGATCTTAGAAGCCTAATCTTGGACGCGCAGATGTCCTGTGTGATGCAGTCATCACCAGGAAATAACCCCATTTTTTTACATAACCTTCTCTCTTAACGGTAACCACAATCTAATTAGTTGTTAAATAAAGTGATACAAAATGTGTATCCTGCACTTAAAGTCGGAAGCATTCCTAAAGAGTTTAGTTTTGATCCAAACCATAAAACATTTGACTAAAATATTATAATTGTCGATACAAAACTTCGACAGGAGAGGATTTACGTACAGACATTCAGGTCGCTGGGGAAAACGATAGAAACGGTCCATCGTTGAAAATATTCGCATATTGCTGTTTATTATTTATTGGAATTTAAAATGGTACATACAATATATTTCGTCAAATAAAACACACCATACACGTTTAATATATATCGCTTTTTATTTTATATTAGACCATCCTTAGCTTTTCTTTTTTATATACATACAGGTTAAAGACATTACCCCTAGCATACCTACTAAAATATAGAACGAAAA
>MNPL01018023.1:862-13939 GCA_002081605.1 Tropilaelaps mercedesae | reverse complement strand
GCTATATATATATATATATATATATATATATATATAAACACCTTTGTGTCACCTTAGGTCCGAATTATAACCAAATTTTAACTGCTAAAGGTTGAAATTCTCAAAAATAGTAATATGTATAAGGGATTTACTCAATAGACGAATTAAGTGTCGCAGGTGCTGTCACATAACTTCAAATATCTGTTGTAGAATTTAATGTTTTCGTATGACCCTTTTTGCCGAAAAATATATCATGTAGTTTATGTAGCGAAAAAACTGCTGTTTGATGCTTTACTTTATTACAGTACAATAAAATTAACATTTTTAGTTGTAGAAGATAGTCCCAATTCCATTTGTTGAATGTCTCGACGGGGTAGTAATACGATGCTGACAACGTCATAATAATTTCACTTTGATTTGATAACATGATAGTAATCTCCCTTTATTTAATAAAAATGCGTTTACCAGATTTGTACATTTCTACCCTTATTTGTCGAACGTTTTAGGTTAGCACCGGCCGAGGCATGTCGGCAGGCGATGTATCGCATCACCCGAATTGTGCCCACATTCCAGGGCGGCCTCGTCTGCGTCAATATGGAAGGAATAGTTGGTGCAGCTTGTCACGGATTGCCTTCATTTCCTTATTCCACCGTCAGCGAGCGGACAAATGGCCAAGTAGTTGTACAAACCATTCTATGTGAACAAAGCCCTTAGGGCAAGAAGCATAGATGTCTACTCTATATATACCAAGGTTAAAAATCATCATTTGATATTCTGTTTATAAGACTGGTCTATATATTAAGCGTTTTATATGCTCACTTACCAAAGGTAATTTTTGTACACAGAACATTGACTCATAATATTCAGCCACGAATTAAATAAGATCGCTTTAAGAGAGGTGTGCGTATCCTTCCATAAAGCACAAAATGGCACACATTCAATCATTTTAATTGAAAAAATTATAGTGATATATATTGCGTCGTATATACAGTGCACACGTATACTCAGCACTCGCACAGTATTATTTTGAGTACATGCTGACCTGGTGATAGCGTCAAGTGTACCTTCCTACAATTAGGCATTAAACATTTTTAAAATAGTCATAGCATACCTTATTTACGACTGCAAATATACCTTTAACAATTTCTGATTGCCATGTCTCTTACTTTTATACGACCCGTGCTGGCGAAAAGCACCAACTGCATTTATGCCGCAGATATAACTACAAGTGGATCTCAACTTGGACTTTTATTCCTTTGTTTAACCACGAGTTTATGCATGCACACATACGTAGATTTATAGCCCACACTAAGTAACCATACGGTTAATGTATGAAACTTTGAAACGAAGAATTTCTACCAATATCAATGACCAGTATTGAATATTTACATTTGATGATCCATGGTTTCGAGTCAAGCTATACGCTAGTTGATCTTATATATTTCCAACGGATTGTCCTCTTCAATAAAAGGCTACTCACCGTCCTTCCGATCTTGCGTTTTCTTACCCTGGTCTAGAAATAATATATTAAAAGTTGGGATCGTAGCAGTGGTCAAAAAAGGCGTCAACGGCATTATTATGGAAGATCCAAATAAACTCATTTGAGCGTATAAAGCAAATAGTACAATCTAGTAGAACTAATTGGCCCGCAGATATCAGTGCCCTTTGCAAAAGTTCTATTGTTGCGTCGGCTTTGCTTCGTAATCGTCGCTAGGTAGAGCATATTCATGACAGCTGTATAGCAGTCATGCAGTAAAAAGCTTGACGCCGAAAAGTGAATACATGAAGCGAGCGGGCCTCCTGAAGTGCTTGTACAAAATGAACTGAGACGAAACAAGAGCTTAGACCACTGTGGTGCTATATACACGTACGGATACCCTGTTAAGAATATATACTATGCCGACATCTCTTTTTTTCTGACAATTCTTGATCCGTTGTCATCTCGAGAACCGTGGCCATAGCACTCACCTGCTTTCAGGGTAGGTAGATATCACCTTACTTGGTGATCTGTTGCTCAATCTGAGCACATCTTATATTCATGGCTCGGCATGGCACATAAACAAGTTTTCGTTGATATCTACAAACAAATAACAGAGAAAACTCAACAGATTAAACAAAAGTCTTAGAATATATTCCACCAGATAACATCGATGAAAGTGTATAGTTCTTGTTCCCATAAATACCGCTGACTATAACACCTTTGAAATGGCACGGTTCTCTTGGCTGACACTACTCGTTCCCGGTGGAAGGTCCCTACAGATGAAAATACATCTGTCGTAACGGCCAACACCCTCGGATGGTAAATCTTTTACTATTAGCTTATATACAAAAGCTACGCTTAGAATAACTAGGAATTCGAAACGCTCTCTGGGTCAAAAAGGTAAAAGGCATGGAGTGAAAAAAATTAGCTGAAGCGAAATTTTATTTAAAGCACATGTGAAGGCGTATTTTTATGCCACCTTTCCACGTACAATTACTATTAAAAGAGTGTAAGGTTTGTCTACTTTACGACATTGTAATGCGTGTTCTGCTTTCCAGTTCTGCTTTAGTTTATAAAAGTACACGCTGTGAAATGTATGTTCTAATCAAATTAAAAGCTTGCAGGTTAGCTATTTAACGATATCTACTGTGTCTAACTTCTTAAGCATTTTGTTAAAAAAAATAAAATGCATAACTTTTACTGTACCAGTACCTTCGCAATAAGTGTCCTTCGTACGTCAATTAGAGCTTCGGGGATCAATAGAGATATGAAATGTTATGGGTTACTAAATTCCCTTGCGTATTAGCTAGCGTAGTAACCCCATTAACATGAAACTTCACTGAAAGCCCAGTCATATATTTGAACACTCGCATAGTTTATTTTTCGCGTGATCGCTCGATAGGAGTTTGTTGATTCTGTCGCTTTTAAATAAGACAGGATCGGAAAAAAGCATATCGTCTGCAACCTCCAACGCCCAGATCGAATTTTAAGCTCAAATACGCATCAGTCTAGTTTGCGGTGGATTGGCTTAGCCGGCTTTTCTATCTGACCATGACTTCGCCTTAACCTCAAGGTAATCACCGGTCTTTACTGTTGAAACCAAGCAGAGCTCCGCAGTGAAGTCATAAACAGGTCCGCTTAGCATGAAGCACGCCTCGGTCTAACTGACTTCTAAAATATTCTCAACAATCCTCATGTTCACTCTATACCAACACAGCCACGTCGCACAGAACTCAACAAATCTGGAACAAAAATGTGTTCCTGTCATTCATTGAATTAAATCATTTATTTTGTATATAACTTGCTGTAGTTAAAATTTCGTACTAAGGCTAACCTTTCTATTAATATTTCCAGTGCTTAATAGTTACCAAATGGTTGCCAAGTGGTGCCTAGTGGTTGCTCGATGGTTCTTAAAGAAACGAATATGTTTTAAACTAAACATTTCTCAGTAAACCTTAACCTGCCAGTAGACTCAAAAATTCAAATAATAAAATGCTACAACCAAGGATTGTAAGCTAAATGCGTGGTATACACCTCAATATCATAAAGGAGTATGTTATCGACACGTGCCAAAAAACAGTTACTCAAATCCTTTCAAACCAACGGGAGAAACGGTGGTCTCGTGAAGTGCCAATTGAAGTAGCTACGAAAACGATTTTTAATGTAACTGGTGTCATGTGCCATCGGCACCTCGTGTATACGGTTGTGAAGCGATCGTTTATAGAAGAACTAGTGAGCGCCCTGATTTTTTGTGTCTTCCCATTCGGTGCAGCGTTGAGGATTATTATCCGCTTTATGTTTTCGCTCACAGTTCGCAGTCTCTGTTCGCGTTTTAGCTTTAGCACAACCTCATGATTTGCGACCAGCGGCCCTCCTTCGGTGTTCGGAGAACTCGCTCCTGATTTCACCGCTCCTCTCAAGCATACACCAACTCGCCTTCGTAGTCGTTGTCACTCGAGTCACCACGTACAACGGCAGCCAATCACATCAATGTGATTGACCGCACGCACGATACCGCTTTCACAGGTTTTTTAGGTGGCTCAATTTGATGTAGGCGTGTGTATTAGCTGTACTCGCTGGCGATCGGTGATAACAGATAACGACAATGATGATAATACCCGACTTGCGTAAACTTGCTTTGATTCGATATTTTGCGGCAGGGAGATATTAGATGTCGACCGAGTGCGGTGTGAGCATGTCAGTATTGTCTGCGGTGGTGGAGAGACCCGTTCCATATCGTGCTGTCATGATGAGCGAATAGACCACTTCGACATCCACCGTCATCGCCAGTAACGCCAGCAACGTCGATAAAAGAAACCGCTGGGAAGTCCATTGTCACGAACATAGATGAAGATCGCGTCACTTCACCGAGTGAGACTCTAGGGATGTCGCCCCGGAGCATCATTGAGTTGGTAGTCATTGAACAGCGCCTTTACGACTTTTAAGAGGAAAAGCACCCCCGCTTCTCAGATCTTTTTGACCCCAACTATAAATTCAGCGAGGGTGATTTAGTGCTGATTTCGCAAACGTGCTCTTTTACATGATAATTCTTTTCCGTAAGCGGGCATAGGAAAAATGTTTTAACGAGAACAATATATCTATTATTTATGACAAAAACGAGTCCATTTCAACGTGTTTATAATATTAATATTACGCTTGAAGATGCTACTAGCGGTCATCATTTTATGGTGCCATCTCTTCTGTGCCATCTGCTTAAGAAGACGTATCACTGAAAACGTATTTAAGTAGGCAAAAGGCACACATAGAAGAGACATACATTTCCGCATTTACTTGAACGAGATACACGAACCGAAATATAGTGGATGCATGAGTAGTTTTTACGCGACAACAATGTTCAAAATGTTGTGTCATATGTATATCCATGCTTTGAAAGTATCTTTAGCTATCTTTGTACATATTCAGGATAAATTGTTTTGACGCCAAAGCAAATTACGAACTACTTAAAAATCAGTCTTGGGTAATATATCCATTAGAAGCATTTCGTGACGTATCTATCGTATGTATATTTAACAAGATGCTTTTGTGGATGTAACTGTGTAATTGTAGCTTCAAGTAAAGCAATATACATCTGCTGGCGCGAATTCTACAGCTTTTAACAGTGTCGCGAAACGATGCCGCTATGTATTGAGATTACACTTCGGTATATCTCCCTTTGAGCAATGCGTTTATAACTTTGATTTTGATGTAATGTTCATGTACTTGGATTACTGCCGTATTGATACTATGCTATATAAATAAGTGGTGGAAAGCTTTCAAATTACTAGTTTATCATTTTGATTATGATGATTATTACTATATTACTATTACTATTTATAAAGTCAGGATTAACAAGGCTGCCTGTCTCCATGAGTTCGTCCCTCCGGCAATTTCTTACATAACGCGACCGACTAAAAGAACCAATCGATCAGTTGATTCACTTTCTCTCTTTTCATAAACGTATCATCTTATCCTAGATGACTGCTGGGGAGAAAAACATTTCGTCTATCTGAAGAGTGCTTTCGATGCTCATAAGAAGCCAAACGTTCACGAAGTCGTTGTGTTTTTTGCGACTCGGCTCATATAACAATAATTGTAGGGACCTCCAATTGAACATAACCCTGCGTAGAGCACGGACAGCCAGGTGATCCAACCAAACGGGCCTAATTCCTTGGGAGTCGACTCATGAGTCGACATGAGAGTGACTCATGTCAAAGGTCAAGGGCCGCCCCCACAAGTTTACGGCACTGTTGGATGATCATGATGTCGTTTGCTCTGCTGTTGCTGCATAAACGTCGACCAATGTATCGTAGAATCCGGTAAAAGTTTGTCGAGACAGTTCGAGAAGACATCGACGGCCAAGTGATATGACCGAACCTCAGGCGTCGCCGATTCAGCCACCGAATATGCCAGCAAATTGAGTGGGACAGGTTTAGTAAGCAGACTTTTCTGTGAAATGAAATGTACATGGTTTTAAATAGCGTGTGAAGTTTTAACCTATGACTTGAGACCGATCCCCACAATCGTAGAAAGCGAATACGATATTTTCTGTTTAGTTTTCCTGCGCTTCTTATGCTTTGATAGTGTTTAGTGGAGGATCATTAGCATTGACTTTGTAACTGCTTTGAGCATAGTCGGATACTGGATCTGTTTTTTAATTGTCACCATGTCGCTAAAAACGATGCGGACGAAATTACTCTCAAGCTGATCCGAATCTGAAGTGAAACCGATGCAGGGGTGGAGAACCAAGAATATTTTTAGGGCTGACAGTCATTCAACAGTTAACGTCCACGGCACAGCTTTTACAATTCTTGGAAGATGGCCCCCATAAATATAAATGTGCAACGGCGAGGATCGAAATCGTGCACTTATGTGTCCCCTCCGGTCGCGAAGCGCACACGAGCCACCGAGCTAAACGGGGTGAGGAACCAGATGGTTCTAAAGCAGCCGCTGACGGTACTTATGTTCGCTACTCGCCAACGGAAAAGTGGCAGGTAAACAGACAGACGGCTCCAGGGGTGATTTACGTTTGAACTATATTAATAAGAGAGATCGGAATCTGTCACCGCAGCCTGAAAATGTGTTCAGACCAGCTAGTTATCCCTCTTTGTAATGGCCAAGCGATAGACACGCTTGAACCTTTAATAATAATAATAATAATAATAATAATAATAATAATAATAATAATAGATATAACTATTGTACTAGCCATTATACTACCAAATTTTTAAAATGTTTATGTTGGCAGGGGATGATGCATTCATTTGTCAGCACGGTTCTGACTCACTTGCTGGAGACGATAATTGCTAAAAAGGTGCATACCTATCGCGTGTCTGCCACGTGTTTCAATGCTCTTTCAAGCGCCTGGTGTAGTTCAGGAAACGTTCCACGAAACTACCACTCAGTCCCCTCTAGCTGGCGGTCAATACATCTATTTTCATCAGCATATCCGACATCACTGACATCCTCATCCCAAAATACCCCAAGAACATGCGACGCATGGACAACACAAGGATAAACAAGACTACCGTGAAGCCTACTCTTCCGTTTAGGCTTCCCTCCCTCAATCGTAAAAGCAGCAACATCCCTTATTGTTGGTGCATCTAGGCTATGTTACACACTGAGCCAATGCGTGGACTTGTACATGTCAGATTACCCTCCAAGCTCTGGTATGAACTACCACCTCCTCGTGATCCACCCCTGAGTGGTTCACGCGTGAACGTGGTGCTTTAAAACTACTATAGTTGCTTTACAACTTCGGTTCACTCAACTATGACTCCTCGCGCACCGCACACGAGAACGCCATTTGCGCCAGGCGTATGGCGTTTCCTGTCAACACCACACGGCACCGAACGACGCAGTTCAGCGTAGTGTCGAGAACTAGAAACACAAGCGGATGGTTGGTGAAATGCACAGCGCTGTCAATAGGAACTGCAGCACGGAGCACTTCACTCGAGGAAACCTCATACATGCTATGCTATAGGGGACCTGTTTTTGTATTCAGCGTACGGGTGACTAACGGTGAAGTAGTGCTCGTCACTGATTACGCCGTTCCGGTCCCCATCAACATCATAATCTCTGTTTAATAGACACATTGACGCCAACACCCTGCGCCTGCCATTGTGATAAGTAATATTAAATCAACTACAAGTAGTTGATGATGGATGAGTACTAAATGCAGCGATAGTTTACGACTGATAAACAAGCATTCTCGACTACGAACAGTCAACCACCATCAAAAGCGTTCTTGTTAGCCGAATTCGACATGATATATGTTCCCCTTTTTTTTATCTGGTCATAGATCTATTCCAATCTACCTTAAGTTTTCTTTGTACTGGTGGCTCTTCTCCATTTTATTTTTACAATCTGTGACCAAGCACTGTCCTTGTCACAGCTCAATGATGCAAGCAACAATGTTAGAACTTCGCCGGACCCAAGAGAAGTTCATCAAGTAACATTGACTAATGCTCTTTATATTGGCAAGTTTATAACTCAGTTTAATTAATTTCCGCAATCAATCAGTCATTCAACTACTCAGTCGTCTCGACCGCACGGTGACTACACCATATGATCACGCGCTCTGTAGGTGAGGCTCTTCGGCTATTTAGTTTAATATGATTATTGATTTGAACCTTCCCGTTTACTTCTGTTTTACGATGCATGTTGTCTGAATTCTTATATTGTACGTCCACAACAATAGTGAATACCATCGTGTACGTACAAAATCGGGTCGCTTAGTGAGGAATTCCTATCGTAGTGAGGTCCTGATACGATACTCTTACCTCCCTTCTTGGTGGAAGTGCATCACACCAGGGTGCTTAGGTGCATTCACGACTATAAAGGAAGATCGGACTGGGAAAAAATATAGAACATATCACTAATCCGCAGCACAACAACAAACAACAAATCGACGAATTATGCCTAACGCCCTTTATTTGAAGGTGGTTGTTAGCCTCCTTAAGTCTGTTTAGTGGTGTCTCGTACCGATGGTGCCTCTATATACGCACAATGGTCAACCAGACACATTTCGCCGTGGTTGACGTAAATGTTATTGCTTGTTGGAGTGATTGTACAGCCAACGTAACAGATCGAACTTGCTAATGGAGCATGGTCTCGTGTTGTTCGATTCTTGTCACGCAGTCTTATTTTGCCGCTTCCATTGTGGAGATGAAGCCAAAAAGCTATAACGCTGCCGCACATCCAAGAAGTAGCAGCCAGTTTGGACAGTATATATATATATATATATATATGCCGATATCGCTGCTGTGCGGGCGTGCCGCTGACCCATGACCTGGGCCCCCTCCACACTTAAGACTCTACGCGAACCAAAAAAAGATGAGAACCCCACTGCTGACCCTGGCAACCTCTCTTGAGGACGACCAGTACAAGTCAGTCAGTACTAGGAAGCGTAAAGAAAAAGTCATTCAGTGATCACATCTAACATACGAACTGCAGCAAAGTGCATGTGATATGCCAGGCGAGGCTTGCACGCACCAATGTGCGCCAGATGAAGCCTTCATGAGCCCATTATTGGTCCTTCTCATTCGGTCGGACACAATTGGATCGCCTTTACAGTACAGGATTATAGTAAAGAACACTGCGTACGATATCCGCACAATGAATGCCTCGGCAGTTCGATACACGCGTATATAGACAAAGTCAGTTCTAAACAGTGCGAGTAACTGATCGTGATGTAGCGGACAACACAACCATCTTACCGTGGCACAACTTCAGAAGTACATTGAAGACTGCTTGCTGCCACTGAAGGTCTAGTGGACGGATGATAATCGGTGACTAGATCGAAATTGATGACATAAATTCACTCTGAGGGAGTCGCTCTTGATGAAGACGTTGCTGCGATTTTCGTTGCTCAGAACGATGTCTTTAATTCATAACCACTTCAAGCATTATTTTTCTATTCAGCGCTCTCTTCTGAGCTGTTATTATCACCTCATATAGTAATAACCGCAGTTGCTTAGTTTTGAATTCCCTATGTATAAATATTGGCCTTTCCATAAGGAATGAAACAACCAAATTGAGAAATTCCCAAAAAAGCCGTTGCCTGTGCTTGAAATTGAATGCTGTGGGCCATAACGATTGACAACGTCTGATGCAAAAACAAATACTCAAAAATAAAGTAGTCCATTTCATATAGATCTAACTGCCTTTGTTCTAAACAATCAACTCCAATTCGCACTGAACTTTACATAACTGACTGTCTATCTAAAGTAAATTGATAATAATATCGACTGTGTGCGACTACGTATCAGCGTTCTGAGTTAATATTATTTAATATGATAGTTAATATTAACTATTATAATTATTATAGTTATTATTATAATTAGTGAATGTATTGCGTATTTACTAGATATCATTTAAACTACATAGATTTCTCAGAGTAATCAAAATACAGTTTGGCTTATATTTACATGTAAAGATATATAATATTTGTCATGTCGGTATTTGGACAGGCTTAATCGAGACGAATTTCCTGTCTTATAGCTAAATATAGGTAATGCTTTCCGCAGCACTGAACCCGTGACCATTGGATTCCGCGATCTTCCAGCTAAACAATAGCTGATCGTATCTCCGAGGATGACCTTCTCGTAGACCTCGTTTCGCGCTAACAACATTCCGTTCATAAATAGTAGTCTGACTGACCGTTTAACTCAGTTTCACCCTCTAACCCACATCGCATCAATAAGATAATTTCTCCAGTAGACCACAATCTATGGCCTACGGTTGCTCGAAGCTAACAGTTTACAAATAAACGATTTCCTCAAAAACCAGCTTCTAAAACCCCGCTCTTAGACGTCATTTTTCTTGGGACCTTTTCGTGGCATGGTCTCATAACGCGCCATTGAATTGAGGGCGGCACGTCTTTCGGGTCAATGATCAGGAACGAATAGCTAGAGGTGACCTGCACCAGATGTGCTCGTACCCTGTCCGAAGAATGATTAGCGATAGTTAACTACGTCGTAAATGGATGTGACCGAAGGTACGACTGGTCTAGCTCATATAGTGCTTGCTCTTAAATCATGCGGAGCATGTAGATAACATTAGATCCGAATTTAGCTCTTTGCAGTTTATGATAAAGATTTTTAGGGCTGACCATCAGCCAACATTTAACGTCCACGGTAGCGCTTTTTGCATTAATTTGTAAAACGGACCCCATAAACGTAAATGTGCAACGGCGGGGATCGAACCCGTGCACATACGTGTCTCCTCTGGTCGCAAGGCGTACACGAATGCACCAAGCCATCGAGCTCGACTGCAGTTCATGATACGCACTATTTGGTCAACGTGTACCGAGCTGGTGGGTCTATGTGAATCTTTACACCGTGCAGTGCAGACAGTTTTTAGTTTGTCTGGGATAAATAATGTGCGGGCTCGGGCGTGAGTCGAGGCGCAATATTTTTTCATGTTACCATACCGTGCAATCGCTTGATCAGAGCGAATGTTTGTGATAGTCCTATCCGTAACATATTGAATCTGGTCGTTACGTAAGTAGGGTACCTGATTAGATAAAATAAGCCGAATGTGTCAATATCTGAATGCTGACAACAGTTATAGCGTGACACTTCGGCGCTGAAGCTTTCCTAAAATAAACACGACAGTAGAGTTAATTATGTATGTATACGCACTTTAAAGTGAGAGTTGTTAAGACGGGATAAAGCTTATAAGATGCTATTTAATCATCAAATATAAATTGGACTTGAAGCAAGAGACTTTTTCGTAGTATAGTCAATAAGCAAGGAGGAACAGAAATTCCATAAATGACCTGAACCTGTTAGTGCAATATGGGAGTCGGTTGATTATCTGCTCGCTCAATGTTTAATAGTTGAATAAGGATACTAAGCTCATTTTAATTGCTTTTGTGCTAATTGACAAGAGAAATCTATTGTGGCGAAGCATAAAGTAGATAATTCACAAGTGTTCGCATTGGAATTAACGCTCTACAGTAAGCTGAATACACAATATAATACAGTGCGACATTGCGATGTCGACTCGCCGGCCTTACAAAGATTTCATCCTTGAGTTAAAGACGAGTGAAGCCCGCCTTGCTGTCATTGGTCTAACATATATATAAAATATTGCCAAATACGTTAGTCTTTGGATAAAATTAAAACTTTGAGGATAAAAGTAAACCGTACTCTTTTTAAATGTTCGTTTACGCAAAATAAGGTTGCCACTTTTAAAAGTGCTAGTATTTCAAGCTGAAGCCGAAATGTGGCTGTCAAAAGCAGAGCTTTTTCTTACGAGTTCCGATGATTACCCAAACTTTACATACAAGGCTGTTCAATTCGTCACCCAATGCTTGAATAACAAACTTACAAGCAAAAAGTGCTTTTTTCGAGTTTGTTGTTTTTCCAAACATGCGTATCAATAGTGTGCACTGTGAGAAAACAATCAATTAATGGCTACTTTGTAAACGTCAAACGGTTTGCAATTTCTGTTTTCTGACGTATACCTTGTACCGTAGATTTCATAGATTAAAAAAAGCACTGCGGTTTTTTAAACGATTTCCATAAACGCATGTCAAGTACAACGAATAAAGACGCATCAAATCTTATTGCTAATGAATTAACAACTACACAAATAATTTAGGAATATAAGAACAAGCAGTCTCCCTTTGCGACTCAGAAGAAATCTAGTTCAGATTGTCCAACATTTTAGCAGGCAGTTACTAACACATTGTATTGCAACATAAATAACCCATTAGTAATATTAGGACTGCCTCAGGAAAGAATATTTTAACGTGGACTGCATAAACACTTCCACTTTAACAAGCCTTATTTTTCCGTTAGCTGTCTGACACCGCTGTTTTAATTTTTTTTTGGGAAACCTGGAAATACGCGATGCACTTGCAAAATAAGCAGCTTGCCGTGATTGGTTAGAGACTTACAGAATTACTGAGACCATATTCACTTTCACAACCAGGCCCGAAAGTTAGTCGAAACGTTAAGTTAAACGTCAAAGTATGTAATGTTATCTCAATCTATGTACCACCTGCAGATGAGCTTCCTTCCCTTGCAAATTTTTTTTCAAACATGACACAGAAGACCCATGCAAAAAGTAACAAATAATTATTTTGCCCATCTGCCTCTAGAAGTTTCATGAAGGATTACGGTTATAGTCAAATCAAGCCAAGCTCTGAAATAAAATTTCGCGGGGTGGTCTTGTTAGAGACTCGGTGGGAGGTCCGGGCTTGTTTAGCGCTTCATGATACACCTCACCAATACACAGGCGCGCACACTTATACATTCATAGACATATCTCGAAGTTTTTATGTGACATCGCGAGATAGCTGCGCAAGTTGTATAAAGTATGTGGAGCGTACTTCGAAATTCGGCTATTGATCGTTGAAGATCATTCGATTTTACTCACCATGGCATCAATAGATTTTGCTCAAGAGAGCAAAAGTCGAAGTAAGTACGCACAGCAAAAGCAACGGCTGATTAAAACGAGCAAATCGTAACAAGGCTTGACTATGCTGATTATAATAAAGACGAAGATGAACAACTTAACCAGCATCATCCCGTGTCTTCCCTGTCAATGTCATATTCTTTCAATTGAACCAGTGTCACCACTAGTGAGTTCCTTTCAAAATCGACGCGGAC